>JAMAMT010000150.1:0-56909 GCA_023630325.1 Syncephalastrum sp. PYS2702
GTAACCGATGGCGTCACATGGTCGTGACATAGGCGACATAGGCAGAAGGGGTCACGTGCTTAGGTTGGCCAGAGAGTGTATTTCAAACTTGTTAAATCAAGAGATCGCGTGAATAGTTCAATGGTAGAATTTCAGCCTTCCAAGCTGAAGGTCGGGGTTCGATTCCCCGTTCACGCATTTTGCCAACTATTTCCCGATTGTATCGGAATCCTTCCTTTTTTTTTTTTTTTTTGGCTGTCAGGTGCAAAGGCCAGGTAAATTTTGGGGAAACAAAGAATAGAAGAGGGTGGATAAGACAATGCTTCATTGTCCTACTTCTTGCACATTGTATCTTTTCCATTTCTTGGTAGTTGCCTGTGATAAATCATCATTTGTCAGGTCAGCCGTCTTTAAGAAAGCGGTCTATACCCACATCTGTGTATAATTATTGGAATCGTTGCTTGTCATGAACATCTTTATTCGTCACCGTCTAGTACAAGTACAGCTTGTCTGAACTACAATCCTATCGTAATATCACACTGAACTGGTTCTGGTATGAGGCTTTCGTTATACTTCCAAGGCACGTAGGTTGGTTCGGAGTAAAAAAGTGGGTAAAAGTGTCAAAGAAGAGAAAAGGTTCGAATCAGCACTAGCAAAGTTTTTGTATAGAACCTCTACAAAAAAATATGAAAGAGAAACTGGAAAAGATTTGAAAAAAAATGCAAAGGTACAAAGAGGTACGAAAAGATAGCAAAGTATCGAGTTTGTAGAGGTCTAAGTTTGGAATGTACTTCGACAATGTCGAAATGGAGCTGTGCAGACTCGCGTTTTACGGTGGTGTTGTAATGCAGGACCAACGGAGACAGATTCTAGAGTTGTTTATGAGGCGATATTCTGATCTAAACGAGCCCTTTAGTGTCGCCACGGACGCTTCCAACACGGGTATAGGTGCAGACCTTTATCAAGTGATCAACGGCGAGACTCGCCACATCGCTTTTACGGTATGCGCCTTATCAAAGTCAGAACGCAATTACTCTATGAAAAAACGCGAACTGCTTGCTGTCACATTTGCCCTTCATAAATTCCACAGATACCTGTGGGGTAATATATTTACATTGTACACAGACCACCGTGCACTCATATATTTATTTGCTCACAGAAAGAGTTGCCAATGCTATGATGACTACTTGGCTTGACACAACCCTCGAATATCGCCTCAATATTGTACAGCTACCTGGTCTAGACAATATATTACCTGATTAGCTCTCACACCTTTTCCCACAGAAAAAGAGCTGGAAGAGTTTTTTTTTTTTTTTTTTTGGGGGGGGGATGACTACGTCAAACGTAAAAGTATGCATGTCACAGACAAAAGTACTGTCACAGACGCACATGAACTGACACGGAGAACATGATTACACCTCCGGAAGAAGAACGCAAGGATCTTCTACTTAAGACACATGTATTTGGGCACCTTGGTGCTGAAGCAGTCACTAAGGCCTTACAAAGCGACGGTATACATTGACCAGCAACGCAAGCAGAGGCAGTAGAAATAATTAAGCAATACCACGAGCGCCTGAAATTTAACAATCTCAAAAAGGGGTACCAATTCGATACGCCCCATCAGTGCATACTTACCATGTGATCACTGGGCTATAGATTTAGCAGGGCCCTTAAAAACGACATTTACGGGCAACAATTATTCATTAGTCTTAATCGATGTATGCACACGATTCTGTATTCTCAGACCAATCTTGGACAAGCAATCAGATACGATTGTCAAAACGCTATTACAAGCATTCGTGATTTTGGATTTCCTAATTATCTGTAGAGCGACAACGGGACAGAGTTTGTAAACTCACTTGCAAAGAAGTTAGCTGATGCAACTGGCTTTGAGCATAGACCAGCCACACCATATCACCCGCGTGCGAATGGAGTGGGTGCCATCTGCAGTCAGAACACCGAAGAAGTGTATCAGAGGTGCCGTTAAGGATTGGGACATTTCTGTACCAGCAGTGTAACTGTCGTTGAATGCCAAGGTGCCAAAGAGACACGAAACAGCGCCATATACGCTCATGTTCGCACGAAAACTTGACGCAATCGAGGCGGACTATAGCAATCAAACGGGAATGAAACCATTAAGCCAAAAATATTTGGAACAAAGAATTAAAAATATGGAAGAAGAAGTGGTAATCCCTGCAATTAATTAGCAAAAGAACTCAAGCTCTTTTCAAGGTACAGAAGCGGAATTTTGACAAGAAGCATCACATCATTATATACCGGTGGATAGTCTAAGTGATGATCGAACTATGGCAACACGGTGAATTAGATCCTATCTATGAAGGACCTTATACCGTCACCCGTAAAACTAAAGTGGACTCTTATCCTCTTCAAGATGAGAAGGGTGATACACTACCAAGGGACTACCCACCTTCCGTATTAAAATTAATTTCACAAGATAAGATTATTTCCTAAAGGCGAATTGTATGAAGTGTACAGTATTCTAGCTCACAGGGAAAAAGGTCCTGGTAGATACTGTGATACAGGGGAAGTGTTGTAGAAATCAGACAATGTGAGTCAAGTGAGACTGAAAGATAGTTATTCTTTATTTGCCAGAGCACTTCCATCCTGGTTATATAGAACTTTGTGATTCCTCTTGTTAACCTTGTATCCAGCATTCTCAGACTAAGACTGATATTCTCAAGGCATACGTATACTTGCTCTATATGCGTGGGAGGTTCTAGGTGTGATAAAGCCGGATCCCGGGACGTAAGTCAAATAGACGTGGAGTCGTCACGCACGGATTTAGCTATGTCTATGGTAGATACGAGTATAAGTCAGATGGAAATGATACACACCCAAAGATGACACATGGGGATAGCTTCTAGTTTTACTCAACGAAGCACATTTAATAATTACTGGAAACAGTCAGGCAACGAATATTCCAGTAATAAAGAACAAACATCTAATACAGCCATCATCAAGACAAACATTAGCATCAATAATAATAAAGGCAAATATAACCTCAAGCGCAATAAGCAACAGACTAACCCCACAAAAAAATTGATGCGCAAGGTCTACCCATGAGAAATCTTAACGTATATGATAACGCAGCAAAAACAACTTACTACTGCAGATGCAATTAAAAAGATAGTTCGCAACCTGGAAGGGGTAATGCGATAAATGTCGCCATTTAGTCCTAGAATGTTAATCTGTACTGCCTATGTCTCACCGAGACATATCGTCCAGAACAAAGTGCAATGTCTGAGATATCCACTATTAGCCTAGTACCCACACTAAGTGATGTCGGGACTTGTTATCATTTCAGCACCTGAACTTAGTACCTGAATTAGCAGGTCTCACTTGCTTAGCAATGATGATATGATCTGACACGTCAATGACATCGGTACTCATTATGGGACATGGTAAAAGGACCATGACCTGGATCAATACAGAAATACCAGTATTACGCATTTGATAACCGATTGATTCGTACAAGACTGATCACCTGATAACGGTATTTGAATACAATATTTAAGAGTGAACACAAGTTCAACTACCTCTATAAACAACCTACACACATTCTCACATACTTCCTCTTGCTACTTTCTCTTTATTTTCATCTCTCTTCATTTTCTATCTTACCTATCCTATATCTCACATGTTCAACCATTTTGAACCCATTTGCTCGGCCACTAGCACCGACTTTACACACTTTAGTCTGGACGACACAGGTAGCCAGCAGACCTCTCTTTATAGCTGAGTCCTACGCTTTGGTTGGACGTCACATCATATTGTGGGTAAGTAAATTATAGGAATTCATAAAGTTACTTCTGTGTAGCAATATAGGTGGGTTTCATTTGCACTAATAGATCTACTTTACGACTATGTTTAGGAGGAATATGCGTGCTTTACAATATGTATTGGTTTGCAGCCAAAAGCGTATAGAACGCGTACGTCATGACGAATCTTCAGCATTACTGGCGGTACGCAACTTTTCGAGGAGGATGTAGCATTCTTCGAGTAGAGACATACAAATGGCCTGGCCCTCGGGGATGTGTCCTTCATCATCATAGAACTTCCCATCTTTGCGCAAATTATCGATACTTGTCAATTTCATTTGATATCTATCAGAAAATAAGTAAGAAAGGGGTCGGATCGAGAAAGTTTCTACTTACGGGTAAAGCTCTTCTGCAGAGCATGGCTCGCCAGTGTTCTCCACAGCCACAAGGCATTGTCGTACGGTGGTGAGTTGGTTGTAGATGGGTGTGAGTGCCTCGCTGACGGGGACGCTCTCGTTAAGCAAGACGAGTATCATGCGATAGCATTTTTGCAACAAGAAGAGTAGGACGGTCTGACCTTCGGGCGCTTCGCCCCTCTCGTCCAAGAATTTGCCTTTGTTGAGCTCGTCTTCGTCCTGACGCATGGCAATAATATCTTGGAGCTGGTGCTGATAGGTGAAAAGATCAGTCTGGCGGAGGGTCCATTTGTGGGTCAGTTCCAGACGCTCAAGCTGTGTTTTGATCTCGACAAGACGTTCGCGAATGATTTGCAATGCAGGAGAGAAATCACTGCTGCAGGCGATGACCAAGTCGTGCGAAAAGCCATATACTTGCTCAAGTAAACCGGTAATGACAGCCTGTCCTGCAGGGATGGAGCCGTCGGGCCCCAGAAATTTACCGTCGACGCGTGTGGCCTCGATCTCATGAAGCTCCTGCTGTGCGGAAAGGATATCCGATGCTTCAAAATGCTTTCGGCAGGCAATGGAAACGAGATGGCGACGGATACGCAGGAGCTTGTTACGCAAAGGAACCAGTTCAGGAGCGATCTCGTGAATCGTGTCGAGCAGTTTCTCGTAGATCTTTTCTGCATGTGGTAAAGGGAGAGGAAAGAAAGAGCGTCGTGAGCACACGTATATGCTAGATACAGCGCATGAATATGATCTGTACGTACTGCACTTTTTGAAGTTGTAGGTGAGGATCTGAATGGCTGGTTCAGGTAAGGCATGGTTGCGTTGATCGTACATCAAGATGCGTTCAATCTCCTTGAGCTTTTTCTCGTAGGGTTCCAGAAATTCCTCCGCATAGATACCGAATTCTTCGAGCCTGTCAAAGCATTGCTGAAAAAAGCATCCGTGCGTCTTAGGCGTCAAGTGATTTTGCATTCCGTTTTCCGTTGATACCACATACCTTGATGGCAATCACCTGAGAGTAAACAGCCGGGCCTAATACACAGGATGTGGTCAAAGTGAGAAAAGCATACATGGAGATCCAGTCCAATTTGGAAAAACCCTACTTTCTCGAGTCTTGCCGAGGCACAAGTAAGATAGACTGAGTAGCTGACAGACATGATCAAGGACATCGTCGGTGCGATTGGGTTCACGTTTGTCGTCGAGGATGGTGCCACCACGCACTGCACTCAGCTTACGAATCTCCTCTTCAGTTTCCTCTCGCAGCGGCATAATGTCTTGCATCTTCAAGTACGTCGACCGATCGCGCTTCAACGCTGTCAGTCGGTTCTTGATGTTGAGCAGCTTCTCTAATATCGGGAGTTCTGACACCCATTAACACGGGTCAGTCTCATCTCTTTCATAATCATTCCTGACTCGATGACTCACCTTCTTCGGGAACTCGCACAGGCATTTTTAGTGAGCGAGAAAGAAGGAAAAGAAAAAAAAAAAAAGTCAAACGCCGATAGTTCAACCGCCGTGTGCATTTTTGTTTAGCCGACAGAATTTCCACGGATAAGGTCATTCTTTCGCAAGTTGATAGTTTAATGTTTGGTATGTCCCGACTGGTAGAGAAGCTTTCTTATGTGTTATAGAACATAAAATCACGGGTATGTGCTCGATATTGGATCCCATGGCACTGTTTCACGGCTGCGTATTCAGATATTAGCATAAACTATGAAAGCCAAACAGAAGATGCATAATGCAAAAAAGAATAAAAAAGAGAAAGTGTTTAAACTTACATTCGCACGTGTAACCGGGTTGCTGCGTGCAAGTGGCAAAGCAGACATCTTATTTGCTCCTGAACCAGACATTTGGCGGTTCCGGCGCCTGGCAACTGCATACGGTACCTGTTGTGTGCTTGAAAGCGGCAGCACATCGCGCGAGATCGTAGGGTGCATGCCGTCTCGCACGAGTGGCACCGGAGGCAGTGCTGCTTTGGGAGCTTCAACTGATTTCTTGCTGTCATTCTAATGAGAATTGAGAGCCTGTATAGAGGATGATCACACGACAGGGTTATACAATGAATGAACGATGGTGATGATATGATGATTATGGGGTTGGGGGGTTCGGGAGTTGATTGATGGAGAAGATTATGCAAAATTAAAAGCGACATCGGACTTACTTTTTGCTCCGTCCAGTCAAAGACATAATCGTAGTTGTACCCCTGTCGTACGAAGAGGTCTGAGAAAAGCTTATGGAGGTACTTGTAGTCTGGTTTATCATCAAACCGCAGAGACCGCGTATAGTTTAGGAAAGTGGCAAACTCGCTTGGAGAATTACGGCACAGTTGCTCGGTTGGAGTTGCCATTTTACGCTCCAGGATTCGATCGTACTTTTGTTTCTTATTGGCCGCCTTCAGACCTTGCCAGGGAAGAGATCCACGGCAAAAGTACATGAGAACATAGCCGAGTGACTCTAGATCATCGCGACGTGATTGCTCTACTCGGGTCCATCGAGGTTAGAAGAATGGTAAATATACATATATACATATATACATGTATATATATACGACTACATGCCTACGCCCAGGTGTGTATTGATGCTGGCATACCGGGCTGTGCCGGTCAGGTTTTTGTTCTCTTTGTAGGGAATATGCAGACGCGTGCTAGGATCACGGAATCGCTTGGCAAGGCCATAATCTATAATAGTAACAATTGTACCCCGTGTGCCGACTCCCATCAGGAAGTTGTCAGGCTTGATGTCACGATGTATATAGTGTTTGTTGTGCATATACTCTATCCGGCTTAGCTAAAATAAGTGAAAATATGATAGCAGCGATCAGATGTAGTACATGGTTCATCAATGGTAGGTTACCATTTGCTGTCCGAGCAACAAGACTGTCTTCAGACTGAATCTTCTGTTGCAAAAGTTGAATAGGTCTTCCAAGGAGGCTACACGCATTTTTGTAGAGGAAAGATGAGAAATGAAAGCCCAGTGAGGACAGCCTTCATCGTAAAATATGGAGACGTACGGCCTAAGAGGTCTATGACCATGGCATTATAGTCACATTCGGTGCCAAAGTAGCGAAGAACAGGGATGCCCACGCCGCCACTCAGACTTTTGTACACCTTGGCTTCATATTCAAGCTGAGGGTGCTTTGCCTTGACCGACTCTAGCTTGATGGCCACTTCTTCGTTTGTCTTAATGTCGGTCCCTGGTTGACAGGCAGAGAGACAAGAGGAGATCATATTGAATAGATTGTCCATGTGCAATGTGCAGATATACCAATATAGATTTCGCCAAATGAGCCGGAACCGATCTTGCGGCCTATTCTGTACTTGTTGCCAACTCTAAGTTCCATGATGCTGTGTGAAATGTGTGCGTGTGTAAAAAAGAAACCCAAAGGATAAAAGGAGTGTCTCGAAACGCATCCAATAATTGAACGGCCGCTGCATTACAGACAACACATACGACACAAGACAACATCCTCCAATCGTCCCCTTAGTATTATCACCCTTTACTTTATTCATTCTAATCACTTGCTTGGTCGTCCTCATCGCCGTAAGCATCATCATCTGCTATATCCGAATCATCCTACACAAGAATAGACTAGACTTAATCACCCACCAGATATCATACACTGCTGACTTACCATTTGGTAGGAGGTGGCGCCTTGCTCAAGGAGTTCCTTAAGAGCTGTGTTCTGTGGGTGCACAAGCTGAAGTGGCGTGAGCTTGTTCCGGTTCAAGATACTCGGATCAGCGCCACCCTCGAGAAGAAGTTCCACCATAGCCTCGGCCATCGGTACGTCCGTTGTCTGGAACTGTACTGCCTTGTGCAGAGGTGTGTCTCCCTCCACCGCATTCTTTATGTCAAGCTCAATCTCATCCAGGTTCACCAAGATTTCCAGGCACCCGATCGCCCCACTGTTAGCTCTAAAGACATTGCATGTCTCAGCTTGGCAATAGACTCGAGACTCGAGACTCGAGACCCGGGATGAATACCACACTTACGCATAATGAGCAGCGGTGTTGCCCGCACCATCCTTGTAATTTGCATTCACGGTGCTTTCCTTCATAAGTTCGGCGAGCTGCTCTTCCTGGTCATTGCGACATAAAGACAGCATGAGCTGGTCTACATTGAATTTATATTGGTGAGATGAAGGCCACTGGCAATCTATCGTTACTCACTGTGCGCAGTCTCGTCTTCGTTCACCATTATGAGATGAGGGTGTAGGAAAGCAGAAGTGGGTCTCCAGGCGTGTCTGCCAAGTCCGCTTTCACCCCGCTGTCCCTGAGGCTATTAATATCTTTGGATTTAAGTTGACAGCTCTGAATGTTTATTCCACACCCGTATCATTCGTCGCTTTATTACTGGCTATATGACATAGTAACGGCTGTCTTGCTGCAGCTATGAATGTAGCTGGCACTGCTTTAGTCTGAGATCGGATCGCAGACGTTTCAAGTCACGAATGGAAAGCTGACCGGGCGCAGCGACAGTAGCGAGTGTCGGATGGGTAGCAGGCGTGAGGAAACGATTGGCCACACGAGTCAGAATACCGAGCTCACCCATGTTGATGAGAATCACAGCCTCACAGCCGTTGGCGTCCACCTGGTCGCGGAAGCTTTCCAGCTCTCTGTTGTCTGCCATCGAGTGCGCCGTGCCGACAAGCTTCAAAACGTCGAGTTTGAACGCGGATGCACGCTTATGAGCCTCCAGCATTGTCCGAGAAGACCAGCCTTTGAGATCGTGGAAAGATCCAATCACCTTGGCTCCGGGGTAATAGGTCCGGTTGAAAGACATGACCTGATCGAGAGCACGGTCCGACAGAGTCGTGAACTCAACGTCGACATACGCACAGTTCCAGCGGTGGGCCCAAGCAAGGAGCGCATGGTACTCGTGATTGTTATCAGAAGGAAACTTGCCGGATTGAGGAACCGTGCGTACCGTAAAAACGATGGGCGTCTCGAGCGACGGTAACCGATGTCTCAGTAGCGCGAGCTGGTCGCCCGCCGTTTCTACCCAGGACTTATCCTCTGCTTTGCGAAGCAAGTCGACCCGGAACTCCACCGCATCGGCCCCCTCGAGCCATTGTGCAACAAGGTACGACGGCTGCTCCTTGAAGTCTTCGACGGTGGGTGTGACAAAGAAGGACGGGTTCCGCGAATCGAGATGGATCGGACGGGTTACCCTAGCCAGGAACTCCAGGCCGGCTTGGATGGCGTTGGGCTCGTCCAACTTGACCACGTATTCATACCACCGCGTCTTTGCATCCAAACGGGTGCTCCCGGCCTGGTCAGTGAAGTTCACTATACACCAGGCCCCATGTTGGCACTTTTTGTCCTCCAGGAGCATTGTCTCGGCTTCGTCATGCTCCATCGTCACGACGTCGCTTACGGTGGACGCTGGAACAAGAGAATTTAGCACCCAATTCTTGACGGAGGACGCAGCACACACGATAATCTTGCACGACCCCTGATCTGTCTCTATTGGCTGTTGCTGCTGTTGCTGCGGCTGACCCAGTTGGTGTTTACTGTCCTTAACCAGCGTGTTATCCCGATAGTAGGCTGCCAGCACCGTCCGGATCACATGATCTTCGACAGGAATAGCCGAGCGTTCAAACGTCTCACCTATTTTGGAGAGGATGACAATTCTTTTCTGCCCGCCTTGGTTTTTTTTGTCGACTTGCATGATACGCATAATATCGGCTACAGTGACCCAGTCCGCAATCACACGAGGATCGGTGGGCAGGTTGTACGAGGCGAGACATCGGCGCAGGCGGTCGACTGTTCCTTCACTCGCGTGGCCCATCGCACATGCGATTTCCGCCTCAAGCAGCATGCCGAGTGAAACGCACTCTCCGTGTAACCAGCCATGTACGGGTCCGACCAGGGCCTCCAGGGCATGGCCCACTGAGTGTCCAAAATTCAAAAGACCGCGCAATCCACCTTCGCGCTCGTCCGCATTGACCACTTCAGCCTTGACCTTGACCGCAGCAAGAATTGCTTCTTCGAGCAAGGCATGCGCCTGAGGATCCGTGACTGAAACATATGATACAAGCCCAGAAGAATGAGAGAAATAGGTAAAGCAATGGCGTTATGTCACCAATTTGTTTAATATGACTTACCGTGCAGGGTGCCCACCCTTTGCTGTTCCAAACGCTCGAAATTCGCCAGGGACCAAATTGCAGCCGTCTACTGAAAAAGGCTAATTAGCTGTTTTGTCTTTGTTTTCATCTTCGTGTCACCCAAGTCTCAAAGAATAAACAACCGGACCTTAATGACCTCGGCCATGCCATTCGCGAACTCGCGTGGCGGTAGAGTAGACAGCGTATGGATATCCATGTAGATGCGCGTGGGTTGCCAAAAGGCACCGATTAAGTTCTTGCCGTGTTGAGTGTCAATCGCTGTTTTGCCACCGATGCTTGAATCCACCATGGCCAGTAGGGTGGTCGGGATCTGAACAAATGGTACGCCACGCATGAATGTTGCGGCCACAAAGCCCACCAGGTCCCCCACAACACCTCCGCCCAGCGCCAACAGGCACGTATCGCGTGTGCATTGATTCTCGAGCAAATAGTCTTCAAGCTGAGCCTTGACCGAGCGGGACTTGCTTGCCTCACCGGGTGACAACACATGGACCAAAATCCGCTTCTGCTTCGTTTGGAGACCAGTAAGGAGCGGTATAGCATGCCTGTGCAGATGCGTGTCGGTGATCAGCACATAGGTAGAGGCATTGATAGTGTCTATCATGTCGTGAACGATGTGATCTGTCATCTTATAGCCAAAATGGATGACATTAGGGCGGTTCAAAACGGGGAGTGTGACCAAAGGCGGCATCGTTACGCAAAGATGTTGGAAAAGAAAGAAGTGCGCAATTAGGCAGACTTAATTTCTTTTATTATACGCATCAACAACATTTAGGGGAGACGGGGGTCCCAGCATCTGCGACTTTTGCTTTACCGCGCTCGCGTTGCACGAACAGGAGAATAGGCATAAATACACCATGACTGTCGAGCTGAGGACCGGATATTACCTTGAACAAAGAATACCAATTCCCTCTTCAATTCCCTTCCTATCCTTTTCAAAACCGATGCTGGCATCCGTGCGTTTCTATCTGGCTTTATTCGTTGCTTTTGTCGCCTGTCATCAACTAGCCATGGCTCTCCCTGTGCAGGTCCCAAATGTGAAAGGCATCCGTCTCCTTGGTCATTATCAAGACGGTCATGCTCGGCACTCCACGAGCTCATACTCGGCAAGATCCTCGGCAACGCATGCTGGTCATGCCACTTTTACTCAGGTGAACCGACGTCACCCATACCGTTCCAAGACAAGCACAACGACCACAAAGACCGAGTCCGTAGTCACCCCCACCAAAAAGCATCATCACGCTACCACGACCTCAACGACCTCAACCCCCACGACCACAAAAACGCACAAGCCCACTTCCACATCTACGAAGAAACACAAGCCCACTACAACTACCACAAAAAAGGCCAAGCCTACCTCGTCGTCGTCCTCGTCTTCTGGACAGTCCCATTCGGGTGACGGCACTTGGTACAATCCTGGCCTGGGCTCCTGTGGCTTGACCAATAGCGAATCTGACCTTATTGCAGCCTTGAATTACATTGACATGAAGAACGGTGCGAACCCAAATAACAACCCTAACTGTGGCCGCAAAATCAATGTCACTGGTCCGAAGGGCAAGGTCACAGTCAAGATTGTGGATACGGTAAGCAGCATCCCTCCTCCCATGAAAAGGGTATTAAGTTATCACGATATATTTTTTTCATCTCGTAGTGTCCGGTCTGCAAATCAGGCGACGTTGATCTAAGTCCTGCTGCTTTCGCAAAGATTGCCGACCTGGATCAAGGCCGTATCGGAATTACTTGGCAGTGGGCTTAGAAATATAAGTGCACACGTGCTTTCTGTTTTCCCTCTACAATGGCTATTAACATATATATATGCACATACATATACATACGTATCACATATCACATATCACATATCACATATCACATATCACATATCACATATCACATATCACATATCACATATCACATACCAAACGAGAAAAGGGCTGGTATCCCAGAACATTGTATATTCTAGATTAAAATGGAGTTTCTATACACTACTGTGAGCGCAAAAAAAAAAAAAAATACAACATTGATATAGTACATGGATATTAGAACAGAGAACCTCGCCACCAGTGATGCTTTTTCTCTTGTGTGCTGGTAACGACGCCTTCGTCTGCATGGTGTTTGTCCTTCAGCCTCCGCTTCTTGCATCGCTGCCGTTTCTCGTAATTTTCGATATGCCGCACTGTATGCATCATATCCGCATACCACCATTGACTGACAAAGGAAGTCAAGTACCGCGGCAGCAAGGCCACTGTCACAGCCGCCAGGAGTGTCAGCCAGAAAGTACCTCCGCCAAAAAGCATGTTGCCCATGCCGTAGATATCCACACTCGGGAATAGGCCATAGATCAGCGTAAAGAGGAAGGTAACGATGAGTTCTAGAGAGATGAAGAAGAATTGGAACCACGTCCAATAATAAGTATTGAAGCCTGGAACCAGATTGGCTACCACAATGGCCGTAATCGCGACAGCGGAGGAGAACTGGAGCATGGAGGCGGGGTGTCCATTTGGGTTGGGGTCGTTGTTGTCATATAAGAAGTAAAAGGCGTAGAAGACAACGAGCGACTGCCAAATGGCATCACTAAAGTAGAGCCAGAACCGCCGCTGGGTATAGAGCTTGTGGTCGATCCCGGTTTGATAAACCTGCGGGTAGCGACTTAGATAGCGCGCCGTGATGTCTTGGTCCGAAGCACCCAAGATAACGACGGGAGCGACGGTGAAGATGACGTTGTAAAGTTGAAGGAACGAATAGTCGTAGAAAAGGTTACCCGAGAAACGGCTGTAGATTTGGTACCAGAGCGACGGCAGGACCCACATGGTGTTCTTGTAGAAGAAGTTGAGAATCATTTCCGAGATACGATGATAGTTCCAGTGGCCTTGCACGAGCAGCAGTTTGTGTAAAAATCGAAACTGGGCGATCGCATAGTCAGCTGCCATACTCGCCTGGACACCTTCTTGGCCTGTAATACCGACGCCGACGTTAGCGGCCTGTATCATGCTCACGTCGTTCGCGCCATCACCGATTGCAAGCGTAACCACATCCTGGCCTTGGCGCACCATTTCAACCACGAGGGCTTTCTGCAGAGGGCTCACGCGGCAGCAGACGACACTTTTACACAGGAGCGCAAGCTGGAGGAGACTTTGCTTCAGCTCCGGGGTCTCAAATAGGTGTGTCAGAGCCGAGCCTTCAATGATCAGCGCGTGGGTTTCCTCCGGTCGACTAGCAATGCTTTGGGCCACCTCGTTCACATCGTTGCCCGAACCTTTCAAGGTCCATAGATGCATACCACTGTCTAAAAGGTTGCTAGCATAGCCAATATTGATGGCCGTCTCTAGCTTGTCGCCAGTCAGGACCCACACTTTAATGCCGGCATGGCGCAAGTCCTCGATACACTGCGGTACGCCTTCTTGCAGCTTGTCCTCAATGCCAGTGGCGCCTAGGAGCTGGAGGTCACGCTCAATGCTGTCCTGTACCGCCTCCAACTTTGTCACGCGGTCGTCCGCGGCGGTACTCGCCTTCTCGAGCTCTGCATTCCATTTTTCGTAGGTCTCGGGGTCCAGCCTGCGATAACCGAGCATGAGTGTGCGTAATCCGTCGTTCGAATACTGGTCAATGTCGTGCTGCGTCTGGCGGATAATGGTATCCTGCAAAGGTGCGAGACGTTCCATTATGACATTGTCGGCGCCTTTGCAGTACAAGACAATGTCGTTCCATGGCTTGGGTCGGCGAACGATGACACTCATGCGTTTGCGTGTCGAGTTGAATTCGAGGACGTTGAGAAGCTCAAAAGTGTGCTCAGTGCCTAGGACGTCCACCAGCAGATCCTTGTTATCACGCGATAAAAAAGTAAATCCAGCATCTTTGGCGGCGCTGACAAGGGCGGCTTCATCAGGCGACTCCGCCTTGTATATAATTTGAGTCTCGACAGTGGGGTCCACCAAGTTAGGTCGGCTCAGGTTGGTGATGGCATCAAACTCTTCGCCACGACGGCTCCGCGTGCTTTGGTTGCGCTTCAGGGGTTGCCTCTTGAGGTGCTGGCGTAACCGATGACGTTTTTTCTTTTTCTGGTGTGCTCGTTCCTTGATCACCAGTGGATCGTCGTCTTCAGCAATGACCTGGGGCTGATTGCCTTTCTCCTCGTCTTCGACGTTCTCCTCCTCCTCTTGAATGACCTTACCATCCTTGTCCAGCTTATCAACAACGACGGTGTGGCACAGAGACAGTAAAAGAAAAAATTCGCGAATGCGGCCGGTATTGTTTTCGACCTCAGTGTCGGATGCAGTGCTGCCTGATGCTGTTGCTGCAGTGGTGCCCTCAATGGTGTTATCTGTTTTGGGAGCATGCTCGGCCTGCATATCCCGAAAGAGTTGTGGATCCGCGAAAGGCAAACGATCGGGGTCGAGGCTGGAATACCGAGGCTGAAACAACGAGTGCATGGTATGCTTGTAATCCTCAAAGATGGCTGCACGCCGTTGTGAGAACTCGTCTGGATCGTTATTGTCCTCGTCAGTGTTAGTGCGCTGCTGCTCGTGGCTGGTGGGCAGAAGGAGATTGGCTCGCGCAGACATGTTGTCTTCCTCGACGGCAGCTGCTTTCTGCTGGTCCTCCTTTTCTCGGCGAAGTCGGGCGCCACGTGCTCCTTCCGTTTCAGGGGCGAAGCCGTTGTTACCGTATCGTTTGCCTCCAATCGTGCACTCGCGGAACTCCATAATGTTCCGGGTCAAGGTGCCTGTCTTGTCTGAAAAGAGGTATTCCACCTGGCCAAGGTCATCCGAGAGGTTCCACTGACAAGCCCAGATTAGCCAAAGAAGCCCGTTTTTTCCTGCAGACAAAAACGTACAGATTTTGGGACGCAGGTAGCATCTGTTGCTTCGTCATACATGTCTAGATCGCTCCAAATAAAGTAAGCCTAGCATAATCGATAATGTGAGATAAATCAAGTTAATAAACGAGTGGTATTGATTCACTACCTGGAATGTCTTGACAAACTCAATGGACACATAGAGGGAGATGGGTATGATGCTGTTAAATATGATCAAAGCCGACCAGAAATTGGTGAAGCCGACGAAGGCAGGCGATTCAGTTTGGCGTGAATATAGGCTGCCACCTGCGTCATTATCGTCTTGTGCTTTTTGGAAGCCGGCCATGATAGCACAGACAAGGCAGAGGATGAACAATACGACGAAGGAGATAATGACCTGAGTAGGCAGATCCATCAGTTGCTACAAGGAAAAGACCGTGGTCATGTGCTTACATGTCTATTCATATCTTTTTCGATGCGACTGCGCTTACTGGGCGTTTCGCCCGAGTTCTGAATGATTTTTGACTCTGTACCAGTGTATAGCACGAGTGCAATAGCCCATTGTGTATTTTTGACGACATGACCTCGTAGCACCAAGTTGTCGATATCGATGGGGATCTTCTTGCGCTCTGCAAACTTGCCCTGGTCGTCCTTATCGACGAGGACGACGGTGCCTTCGAAAGAATAGAGGTCGGGGGTAGGTGGGCCTGCTTCGACGTAGAGGTGGACCTCGTCGAGGCATTCGGCACCGCTTTGGAGGTGTGATAGGTCATCGATACCGTGGCGAGGCTTGAGATTGGTTTCTCCATCAAGATCCTTTGTTTCGACGAAGCATAGGCCCGAAGGATCGGAGGAAGACAGGAGGAGAGCGTCGGCAGGGCAGCTATCGCCGTTGCGCAAGAAAATGAAGTCGCCCACGCGTACGTCCATCGAAAAAGACCGACCAAAGACGCCGCGCTGCTGCTGCTGGTGTTGTTGGCCTTGATTCGATTCGGCCGACATGCTCTTCTTTTTCCGCGTGAGTCGCTTCCACAATGGTCGGGACAGGGAAGAGGGCAGCTCGGCATCGGGCGGGTAGTTTGTGTTCTGGTAACCAATGAGCGTATACGACACGCTTCCGTTGTAGCGAGCATCGACCTTGTGGCGTTGGTAATCTTCGAATCCATCCTTGATCGCAGTAATGGCGACCACAACACAGATCGGCAGCAGAGTCAAGGCGGGTGAATCGACTCCAAAGTAAGGAATGAGCTGCAAGATGGCCATAGCCAAAAAGTACATGTTGGCAGCCCGGCGAAACTGCTCAAACAGGTTCTTGGGCGCAAAGGACCAAACAGTGTACCTCGAGGTACGCACCTTGTTCGAGACGAACTGGTTCCTCGGTGTACCGTTCTTTGTTAACTCGTATTTTGGCAGCGGGAGATTCACAAACACGCGACGGCTGCCCCCTTTCATGCGTCGTAGTTTGACGTTGGTTGCGCTGGTTGCACTGGTGGGGTTGGCTGCAGCTGTTAAGGTTGTTGTCGTTGTCGTTGTCGTCGTCGTATGTGATGTGTGCGTACTGCTGTGAGGTACAGGATCATCGGCCTGTGGGGTAGCGAGTGAGGTTGAGCTCGATACAGCCGACCTCATGACAATCTCCTCGTACGTATCATCCTTGCGCGCAGGCAGTGTCGTATCCCGCGAGTGATCAAGCGTCCTTCGCGAACGCCAAGGTCGAAACCACTTCATATCATGAGGAGATGGGGATGAAAGGAAGAGAAAAAGTAAAGAAGAAGAAAAGAAAGAAAAAAAAAAAGACAAAAAAGAATAAACGAATAAAAAAGGGCAAGATATAAAAATACAGGTGAGTAATGGTGCAAGTTCAATAAGCCTGTGAGTGTGTCTCTGTGTATCGCCTCCGTCCCCGAAAGAGGAATGATCGTGTTTCTGCACAGCCCAGCAACTGTGCCTCTTCATGTGGCCCGCTCTTGCAGACTTGTTTCCTAGCACCTTTCTTCTCTTCCCTTTTCTTCTTCGTCCAATGGGTCACTGCTCTTTTCAACTGCACATTCACACGCAGTTTCTTTTTCTTTGGATCAGCATCCTCTTGGCCATTTTCTGATCTTTCCACCCAGCCGAGAAACACCGACGAACAGGACGCCACAGCCGAAAAATAAAAAGAGTAAAATAGTACCATGGGGTCTTCAACGCCAAGATCAACACCAGCTTCTATTTGAAGTCATCCCTCCCAATTCTTCTTCCAAACACTGGTCAATCAGTCCTATGCTTTTGCTTGCGTTGACCTTTGTCATACCTTGTTCACACCCGGACACGATGAAAATGTAAATTATCGTCCACCGCGACCACCGAAATGTCGTTGCAAATTCAGCCCGCCTAAAAAGATACAGAAAGGAAACACCAAGCCTAATTTGATCAATTCTCGTGACACAAGCAGCCATGCACATCTGTGGTAGACCAATCCGATTCGGTCCCGCCATCTTTCCTCTTGTTGCTACATCCGCTTTCGTTGACCGACATAAAGTCAACCCTGATCTGGACCGTTCCCACTGCCAATAACGTAGTAGAATGCGCGAATCAGTCTTTTGCATTAAAAAGTATGTGAGTAGAATGCAGACAGCAATATCCGTATCGATATGCAAAATATATTCACTGGAAACAATTGTCTGAAACGTAGCTTACGATGCTGCTGCATGAACATGCATATCCCTTACGTCAAATTAGCATCCGATGCATTCATATCATTAACACTTGCGTACGTGCAGTGCTCACAGATTATCAGCCGCGAGAAAGAAATACATTACCTGCTTCAAGATGTATGTATCCTTTTTGCAAACACATAATCCTGCATATGACTATTCCGCGATAAGCTGGCAAAGCTACAGTATGAGTCCTAGTCCATCATTTGTTTATGCTACATGTGGCTGAGCATATGTTTGCCCTGGAGTATAAATTGTGACCTCGGACAAGATCGACAATTTTTTGCAGGGGATATATCGTCTACGCAAAAAGTGAGGCTAAAGAACTGGTAGTGGTAGTGGTGGTGATGATGGAAGGCATAGGGTCATCGAAGCGCTCTGATGTATCCAAGCGATCTGGGGGCCAATACTATCGGTTTCACCAAGGAATACCGAGTAGGCAATCGCCAGGGCCGGAAATAATCATCGACGATGGCTATTAGAAAGAGAAAAGATAGGCCGGTAATGGTTCCAAGCGGAAAAAAAAGGAAAAAAAGAATAAAAAGAAAAGCGATGTGTGTTTTTCCTCCACGGCCCAACTAGAATAGGAAACATATCTGCACAGCATTTTCCTGAACACCGTAAGATCTCGTGGAAATGTGATTATTGCTGCCGCTTCTTCCGGTATCATTACGCTACTTTTTTGGGGCTCCAAGGATCGCACACAGCACTTTCGATATTCACCTATGGGCATCACAAGCGACTCCATGTCCTCTCTATCGCTCACTCAATCTGAGCAACATAAGAGTAAGAAAATCATTATCATTGTGTCTATGGTTTAAAGCATGTAAAAGACGCGAAATAATGGTAGTATTGGACGAATAAGTTGAAAAGAAAAGCAGAGTGAGTCTCTGATTCTTTCAAGTTTGTATACCTTCGCGAAGCGTGTGTCGCTAACAGTGACTAGTGATGTGTCTCATGCATTACAAAAGGTCTATTAGAGCTTCTTCTAATGTTCATTAGCCGACGGATATAAACATTGTTCGTTATACTCGTTATAGCCAAGTAGATGATGACGACAGGTAGATTTCCGATGTGGTTATGTGCCGGTGAAATAGAGTCCATGTGCATCCGCTTCGTTTAAGCCAAGGTCAAGGTGGGATGTGCCAATATTTGTTTTCGCAATTTATTTCTTCTTTTCTGATGTCGGCCATCGGTTGCTTGGTGACAGTAAAGCATGTGTGACATCATAACCATCTTCCAGCTCTTACTTTACAGGCGCCGTTCAGTCCACTTAGCGAGTTGCATAGTACGATTTCAACATAAAATAATTGAACTACAGTATGCAATAGTAGTGTCTGTGTAACTTTCAATGGCAGTTTCAACGGATGGACTGCAAGTATAGAAAATAGATTAATTGTACCATAAGATAGACATACAGCACGAGATAGAATGGTGGGTAGAGAATTCTTTTTCCAATGCATAAAATTGCATATAACTTTTGCTACATATACTGCAGTGGATTGGACACCTGACACGTGCATTTGGGTTTTGCTGCTGTAAAGATAGTGTTGGATCGCGCGACTGCTTGTCATGGCTGCTTTTTGCTGACATGTACAAAGAAACCCACATGGAATACTTCTCACTATACACAGTAAACCGGAAATGGTAGACGATGGGGGCTGTAATACAAGAGACGTTCAAAGAAAAACAATATTTTGAGCGCTATGGGAAAGTAATATATCGACATGCGAGGAAGAATGAGGGTGAGAGTTTTGTGTGAGAGATTTGACTCATTGCAAATGAGTGAGTGGGAAGCGTTCGTGTAACTCTAGCTTGCTAGTATAATTTAATGCGCTATCCCACTAACGATAATTTTTTGTCTTTCTTTTTTTGCTCGTCTATCAACTGTCATAATCATGGCTCCTCTGTCGCGTAAAGTGTATGTAGTTGGTGTTGGCATGTCAAAATTCATTAAGCCTCGGGGCGAGGTGGATTATCCCGGTAAGCATTTTTGTATAAACGAAGAATATCTACTGAAGTCATCCATGGGCGTGTCATTCTGTATAAATTAAAAAAAAAAAGAGTTCGGTCTCGAGGCGGCTGTCAAGGCATTGAATGATGCGGGTGTTAGCTATGACAAGGTGGAATACGCCGCTGTCGGATACGTTTACGGCGACAGTACGAGTGGCCAACGCGTCTTGTATCAGCTTGGAATGACACAGATTCCCATCATTAACGTCAACAACAACTGCTCTACGGGCTCTACTGCGCTTCTGCAGGCACGGAATGCTGTTGGATGCGGCATGGTGGACTGTGCTCTTGCCCTCGGGTTTGAGCGTATGGCCCGTGGGTCCTTGACTTCTACCTTCCAAGACCGCACTAACCCGATGGGTAAGCTATATTAAAGCAAAGCGCCTTAGACGAACGTCCAAAAGCTCATATATGAGGTAGACCATGTCAACACCATCATGTCCAATGAGGTTGGCTTTGATCAAAAGGCGCCTCGTGCTGCTCAAATCTTTGGTAACGCCGGCATTGAATACATGAAAAAGTACGGCGCCACTGCCGAGCATTTAGCCAAAATCGGCGAAAAGAATCACCGACACAGGTGAGTTGCATACATGTGCATACATAAAAGCCTATGCATGGAACTCATGAAGTATTCTGACCTACGAAAGCTCCAAGAACCCATACTCGCAATTCCGTGACATCTACACACTCGACCAGATCAAGCAGTCGCCCACGATTTATGGCCCTCTCACGAAACTCCAGTGCTGCCCGACCTCGGACGGCGCAGGGTGCGCCATTGTGGCGAGCGAAGACTTTGTCAAGAAACACGGCCTCATGGACCAGGCTGTGGAGATATGCGCCCAGGTCATGGCCACCGACTCGCCTCGCCTTTTGTCCACGAACGCAATCGAGTGGGCCGGCGCGGACATGACGCGGCGTGCCGCGTCACAGGCCTACAAGGACGCCCAGATCACACCCCAGGACGTCCAAGTGATTGAGTTGCACGACTGCTTCTCGGCGAACGAGCTCGTCACGTACGATACGCTCGGTCTGGTACCGCCCGGCCAAGCGCATAAACTCATCGATGCAGGTGACAATACGTACGGCGGCAAGTACGTCATCAACCCGTCCGGCGGCCTCATTTCCAAGGGCCACCCACTGGGTGCGACAGGCCTCGCACAGTGCACTGAGTTGGTGTGGCAACTGCGCGGCTGGACTGGCGACCGACAAGTGCCCAACGTCAAGTACGCTCTGCAGCACAACGTCGGCCTTGGCGGTGCTGTCGTCGTCAGTATCTACAAGAAAGCGAATGCCAACAAGACACATCCTCGTGCTTCTTACAATCCTGTAAGTTACCCTTTGCGTGGATTTTGTCTATGCCTACATATTGACTCAACGTATTGCTCCTGTTTCTATGAAGGCTGTCGAAGCGCGCCATATCAATCAAGAAGAGTATCAGAAGGCTGTTGCAAAGGAAGAGAGCCGTGCACAGTACTTGGAAGCCAAGCTGTAGTATATGTCTATGCTTATATGCCATGTATGCCATGTATACCATGTATGAATGTATCTGTAGAAGATGATTTTACTCCAAAGTTTCCGTTGAGGCTCGTTGCTGGGTGGGGCCATTTATCGCTTAGGATCCACTGGAAATACACATATGTGGCATTGTTTGTAGGAAGTGGAGTGGCTGTCATTGTTTCTAGTGAAGCGAATGTTCGAAGGCTTGGTGTGCGTGTGAGGACATGATATATACAATAGAAAACGGTGAGTGATGGTACCATGGGCGATGGATATGCAATTCAGGATATGATTGGCGGGTGACAAGAGCAAAAATTTTTTTATACGACAGACGTGGGCTAAAGAAGTTCCTTCTCTTTCCTCACTTGCACTTTCGCTTGCACACAAACATGGGTGGTATTACTGTCAAGGACGTGAATGCTCACGGTACGCATCCTCTCTCTTTTTCTATACGCGATATGAAGATGAAAAAAAAGGAAATTACACTTGTGGGGTCCCTCGAGTCCATTTGTCGTCGCAGGCAGCAGTAGAACCTTACCATCGCGGAGCATGGACCGTCCACATATACACATACACACAAACTTGTGTCTGTCCGACGCAACCCTATCAGTCACGCACACACACTTACGACTGCCTGTTATTTGCACCGTGATGATGGGCTAGACTGCTGCATGCGAGGAAGGGATAAAGAGGGGGGGGGGGGTGAAGCTGGGGAATGGAGGAATGAAGTTGGACGTGTGGCTTGTATATGCTACGGATATGGATACGACCGGGATGGGATATGATGGGGGATTGACCTCTGCGGCAACTGACGTTCAACACAATCCTGTAGAGTTCATCAAGGCGTACGCTGCCTACCTGAAGCGTACCGGCAAGCTGGAGGTGCCCAAGTGGGTTGATCTGGTCAAGACTGGCACCTTCAAGGAGCTTGCTCCCTATGACCCTGACTGGTACTTTATCCGTGCTGGTACGTATCAATAGAGAAGAGCATGCTAGTCGAATAAGCAAGTTACGGACATCATCTGACTCTCGCTGTTTCTCTCTTTCTCTCTTCCTTCCTTCCTTTCTTGCTTGCTTTGTTTCTGTATCTCTCCCGTGTGTATAGCTTCGGTTGCGCGTCACATTTACATCCGCAAGGCTGTTGGTGTGGGTGCTCTTGGCAAGGTGTACGGTGGCCGTGTGAACCGTGGCACGCGCCCCTCGCACCACGTCGATGCTTCTTCGTCGGTGAACCGCAAGGTCCTGCAGTCCCTGGAGAAGATTGGTGTGCTTGCTCCCTGCAAGAAGGGTGGCCGCAAGATCACCCAGGATGGTCAGCGTGATTTGGATCGTATCGCCATGACTCTTGTTGAGCAGGACGAATAAATATATATACATACATAACGTCGTAACAATATGCATGCAACTTTTGTCTTGACGCGTATTCACATGCAGCCCAACAAACGTATCGTGTTGTAATGCACACACACACACGCACACACGTAAATTTATACATGTATATGTATATGTGTACAGTCACGCACACGCACACCACACGCCCACAAGTACATACAACAGCAGCAATAACCACACGTCTTTGAAACGAAGCATAAAAAGAAGGTGAAAAAAAAAAGCAAGAGAAAAAATAAAGTAGAAGGAAAAAAAAAAAAAAAGGCGTGAGCTCGGGTCACTCTCATTTTTCTTGCGTTACTCTTTTATTTTTTTTTTGTCGCACCTTTTCTTCCTTCTTTTTCAACTTCCCTCTTTCTTTCTTCACTTCCTCCTTTCCCTTTTCCAGTTCATCTCGATGCGCGAAATCATCCACGTTCAGGCTGGTAACTAAAAGAATGAGGAGAGAAAGCGGAGATGACGATGAAACTCATCTGAATGTTGTCCAGGTCAATGCGGTAACCAGATTGGCCAAAAGTTCTGGGAGACCATCAGTGCCGAGCATGGTTTGAACGAGACGGGTCATTACTGCGGCGACAGCGACCTCCAGCTCGAACGCATCAATGTCTTTTATCATGAGGGGTATCAGGGCAATTACGTGCCGCGCGCCGTGCTCGTCGACCTCGAGCCAGCCACGATGGACTCGATAAGAAGCAGCCGTTATGGCAAGCTGTTCCGGCCTGACAACTTTGTGCACGCGCAGTCGGGCGCAGGCAACTCGTGGGCTAAGGGCTTCTACACCGAGGGCGCCGAGTTGGTCGAGTCCATCATGGATGTGCTGCGCAAGGAGGCCGAGACGACCGACTGCCTGCAGGGCTTCCAGCTCGCGCATTCACTGGGCGGTGGTACCGGCTCCGGCCTCGGCTCCCTCCTACTCTCCAAGATCCGCGAGGAATACCCGGACCGCATCCTGTCCACCTACTCTGTCGTGCCTTCGCCAAAGGTGTCCGACACCGTCGTCGAGCCTTACAACGCCGTCCTGTCCGTCCACCAGCTCGTCGAGAACTGCGACGCCACCTTCTGCATCGACAACGAGGCCCTTTACGACATCTGCTTCCGCACCCTCAAGCTGTCCAGCCCCGGTTACGGTGACCTGAACCAGCTCGTCTCGGCCGTCATGTCCGGTGTCTCCACCAGCTTGCGCTTCCCCGGCCAGCTGAACTCGGACCTGCGCAAGCTCTGCGTCAACATGGTCCCCTTCCCGCGTCTCCATTTCTTCATGGTCGGCGTCGCGCCCCTCACCGCCTTCGCGTCGCAGCAGTACCGCAACCTCAGCGTGCGCGAACTGGCCGCCCAGATGTTTGACGCCCACAACATGATGGCCGCGTCCGACCCGCGCAACGGCCGCTACCTGACCGTCGCCACTATCTTCCGTGGCCGTCTCTCCACGAAGGAGGTCGAGAACCAAATGCTCGACGTCCAGCAAAAGAACTCGTCTCACTTTGTCGAGTGGATCCCCAACGGCGTCAAATCCTCCTTGTGCGACATCCCGCCTGTCGGCCTCAAGATGTCCGGAACCTTCATCGGTAACTCGACCGCCATCCAGGACCTCTTTAAGCGTGTCAACGAGCAGTTCACAGCAATGTTCCGCCGCAAGGCTTTCTTGCATTGGTACACGGGTGAGGGCATGGACGAGATGGAGTTCACCGAGGCCGAGTCCAACATGAACGATCTCGTCTCGGAATACCAGCAGTACCAGGAAGCCACCGTCGACGAGGACTACGGTGATGAGTTCATGGAGGAAGAGGAGGGCGTCGATGCGCCTATGGAAGATGACGAGGAGGACATGCACCAATAGTCTTGCTCTCTGTCTTGCTTTCTCTTTACCTCACTCTTGATTGATCCTGCATTCCATACTGTATCCATTCTGATTGATCTCACTCACAACCCGCACCCGCGCACACAAATGGTATCTTATCCTTCTCTCTGTCCCCACCCCCAACGATGAAATCCCATATTTCTCTCTCTTTCTATTTCTATCTCTTTTTCTCTTTCTCCCTTCTTCTTTTCCTCTTTTCCTCTTTTCCTCCTTTCTTCTCTTATAGCAGCAAAGTATATCGAATCGAAATTTAATCATGTCAATGAAGCATGCTTCTTTTCCGGATGTAGAGTGGTATTGGAGTGGGCTGCGGATGCGAATGCGGATGAGGATGCGCGGGCGAGGTCAGGTTTGAAGGTGCTGGAAAGCAGGGTCTGTCCCTTCTTGGCGCGCGTCGCCGTCTTCTTGATCTTGGATGTTGGGGCCTTGGTTTCCTTTTCGGACATGGTTCGGGGTTTGCGTTTGGGTGTTTCGAGCCCTTGCAGCATGCGGGGGTAATCCTCTGGGTAGGCGGCTTGGAGCACCCTTGCCTCAATGACTTGGCTACACCGTTCACTTTTGGTCTTTTTATCGTCGACGGTCGAATCCTTGCTTAGGTCACTTATTTCGGCGCCAAACACACCGTCAAACTCAAAGTGAACCTGGAGACCGTACTCGACATAGTCCACAAAGCTGTCCAACAGGAGCGGGTCAAAATAGACCTTGACGAGGTCGACCCCTTGCTTGGTCGAACGACGCACAATGTGTTTCACCAGTCTGTGGGGCGCCGGCACGCCTTCGCCGAGGGTGGGCTTGCCACTGCTACTACTGCTACTACCACTGTTACTACCGCTATGATCGCCTTCTGCTGTGCTGCGTCGCAGGTGGGGTTTGAAAAAGTGGTGGATCTGGGTCTGCCCGGTCAAAGGCAAATCAGTCTGGCGCTGGCCGTGTGTGCGTGACTCCTCGTGCAGGGCACCAAGCATGTAACCCTGGAGCAACTGGTTCTTGAATTTCCAAACCGTAAACGAGGGCGGCCATTCAAAGGCACGCGTACAGAACGCCGCAATCGCATCCAGCCGGGGCTGCGGAGCGCGCGCGAGATGCCGCACGAGGCACTGCGTTTCTTTCACCTTATGCTTGGACGAGACCCTCGTCGTGGGGTAGACGAAATCCTCGAGCACGGCCAGGTTGGGAAAGTCACCGTCGAGTTTGAAATCAGGATAGGCCCGTTTCACCTCGGAACAGCGGTTTTGGAGGTCGTAGACAAGATTCTCCTTGAGTTCCTTGCCTAGGTTCGCCAAGAGAAGCTCATACTCATCCTTGTCCACGATCTTCTTTCCGGTATGACGGCGACTCAGGGCTTCTAGGAGAGGTTTATGGTGGCCGCGCTTCGCGAGTGCTTCAGCATACGTAATGCCGATACGACGCGCGCCCTTTGGGTTGTAATCGCTGCCGCTGAGGAGACCCATCAAGATCAGGTCGGACCGGTCGAGGCCCAGCTGCTCATTTATCCAGGTTATATCGTAACATGGCAGTGGGTCGAACGCTTTGCAACTGAATTCGCGGATGACCCGGGACGCGCCGTACAAGAAGATATCGCTGTCGTGGGTCAAGACGACGTCGACCATGTTGAGGCGCTGCAGCACTGCGCATTCCGCTTCGGCATCGCCGTAAGCATGCCATATCGCAAAATCGAATAAGCGTATCAAAGTTTCTTGGGCGAGTCTGTCTTCCGAGACATAATGGACATTGACGTGGCGACCACGTTTGCGGGTCGGACGGTTGTGACCATCAAAGACAAAGACGGCTTGCACTCCCAGTGTGTACAGGTGGGCGAGTCGAGAAAAGAAGAGACGTAGGCCTGGGCGTCTTATTTTTTTTTTTTTTTGTGTATGTATGAGAAGAGCAGTTGGTAGATATATAATAATTGATGAGGCGAATGAAATAAATCAAGGAACATATTCCTGCTTTGCTTAGCTTAGCTTACAGTCCACCCTTGCTCCGTTTCGCGTGGAAATTCCACTGGGCCACGTCAATGGCAAGGCGTAATGGATTGGGTCCTTTGTGTTCTGCCACGAGTTGGTCGAGAGAGTAGAGCTGCCTCGTTGATTCCAGTCGGTCCCATAAATTCGTGATGCCCATCAAGAGAGTGTATGTACAAAAGAAGTACAGAGGCAAGAGGGTAGAGAAAGGTGAAATTTGATTGGCTATGAGGCAGCTCATTTGTGTGAGAGTGAGGATGTGGGGTATGGGCGTGTTTTATGAGCGTGTTTCTGCTCTCACGACACACGATTGGGTGTAACTCAGTTAAAAGCATGAAGACGGTCGATTGGTCGAATGATCCACACGTATAATATAATACAAATGCTGCGCATTTATCAAATATGCAGGAAAACGAGAAAAGCGTGTCGCAGCTGTCAAAGAGAGAAAGACAAAAAAAAAAAAATGGAAAAAAAGAGCATGATGCTGACGGGTGCGTGTGACAGCAAGATGATGGTGAGGATGATTCATGGAGTGGTGGTGTGTTGGTGTGGCCTATCGAGAAAATACTGGGGAATGGTAAAAATGATACGTAAGAGTGTGATGATAATAATAATACGGAGAAAAGAAAGGCTGTGCAGGTGGACAAGCGCACGGGGGTCACGCTGCGGCCAGAACTGCATCACATGGTCACTATAATGCGAACTTACGCTTTGGTTGCTGCGACGGGCAATTCAAGGGAAACGAACACTTTGCTTTATCGTCTCTTTTTTTCCCTCTTTCTTTTCTTTTCCCTCTTTCTCTCTCTCCCACTTTCAGACAAATACACACGTATCTCACTTCTTTCTATCACTCAAACACAAGCACCCCCTTTTTTTTTCTCTAGTCCTACTCACTCTTTTGCAAAGGTATGATAAAAAAAGGGGGGCGGGTTCGGTGGTGAAGATATCCGCCGCAGCAAAGAAACAAGTGTTGTTGTTGCGGGTGGTGTTCATCTCTGTTGGTGAGTGATTCATTCAGACATGGCTTAACATTGTGTTTTGTTTTATTAGACTTTATCAATATGCGATCCAAGTTTAAGGATGAACACCCCTACGGTATGGAAGGAAGAGAATATAAATATAAATGGACACGACTTAGGTTACGTGGCCCTATTCTTATATGTTTGATTATGCAGAGAAGCGCAAGGCCGAAGCCGAGCGTATCCGGCAGAAATACCCCGACCGGATCCCCGTCATTTGCGAAAAGGTTGAAAAGAGCGACATACCCACCATCGACAAGAAGAAGTACCTCGTCCCTGCAGACCTTACCGTCGGTCAGTTCGTCTATGTCATCCGGAAGCGTATCAAGTTGAGCCCAGAGAAGGCTATCTTCATCTTCGTCAATGAGATCCTTCCTCCCACTGCAGGTAATGAACCGGTCTCACAGGGTCATTTATCATGTCTGGAATAACTTAAACTCATGCACCCATTCTCTATCACTCTAGCTCTCATGAATGCCATCTACGACGAACACAAGGATGAAGACGGGTTTCTGTACATAACGTAAGTGAAGAATTCAACAGAGAGAGAGAGAGAGAGAGAGAGAGAGAGAGAGAAAGGAGCCACTTATTAAATGAATGCACTGGACATATAGATACTCTGGCGAGAACACTTTTGGCAGCTCATAATGGAGATGAGTTGCACCGCCCTTTATGTAGTATCTTTTGTTCTTTTTTCCATTTCTTCATCTTTCAACGAGGCAGACAGACTGTCTTTTCTTTCTTTTCTCTATCTGTCACTCTTCCTTTCGCTTGATCCTTTTTTCTCACATCTCACACCATAATACAAATATATACACTCCCACTTTTGCTTCCGTTTTGTGATTTTTTGATAGCTCAAATCCAAATGGATCGCCTTTTATAATGATGTTCAGAGGACAAACATGCAAAGAAAAAAAGAGCCATGTATATACTGAGGAGTTGCATATAAATGGGTTTAGATGTTGAGCTTGGTGTGGCGCCAGTTGCGGCGCTTGGCGTTCCAGCTGCACAAAAAAGAAAAAGAACCCTTATTTAGCATAACCAGTCATATATATACATATATATATGTATACACATATATATGTGTGTGTATGTAAACGGGACAAGGTGTAGAAGTAGAACATACCGAATCTTGGTGTCCGCCTTCATGCGGAACCAGTGGGGCAGAGGACGGTTCTGCTTCTGCTTCTTGCCAAGCTTGACCTTGGTTCTGAACGACTTGTTGGAAGGCTAAACAGGACACTAGACATCAGCAAAACGGCCTCTTTCTCTATTAAGCAACGTCGACGTGGGCTGGCGATGAATGTGTATAATGGTGAATGGTCGAGGAAGGAGTGCTGATGGTTTCGTAAAGGTCGATAGCGTCCAGGTGTGCATCCATAGCAGATATACTGCATCCATCGAAGATACAATGCATCCATCCATTCTCATCCGCACCAACCCACATCGGTTGTGGTATCTTCCGTTTCTACATACCATATCGTCTTTGTTACCAACGGAGAGAGAGAGCTTCACCTGCACCGCTTCCACCTGCCTAAATGGCCACCCCTCCCACACATTTAGAATTCCGTCACCTACACATACAGTATTGCTATCCCACTTTTTAAATCCATATTAGTAGGTATTTCATGGCCAAACGATCTTTTTGCTCTACAGCACACGGATTGTAGTATTCCTTCATAGTATCCTTTCTCGGTATGTCCCCTGTGTCCTCGTTATTTGACCATGGTGCATGTCCGTCGTAACCCGCGTTCAGCCTTCCTTTTTTTTTTTTTTTTTTTTGCTCAAGCTATGGGGTCTAAGAAAGCCGACGGACACAGACAAGTATCAGCACTACCCAAAAAACGTATTATCAGTCTATTTGGGCTTGCTAAAGCCATAGACCCCTTTGTCTATATAGACCTCAGTATATAGGTATCCCATTGTAAAAAGTGGCGGGGTTTGTTTAGTGGCTTTGAAGACAACAAATCAATAGAAAGCAAGAGAGAACGCAATCCGACGCGTCTTTGACTTTTTAACATTTTACCTCATGATTGATCTATCGGACGAGCAACTGAGTGCCGCCATGCACTCTCTCGGCGCTGCTTTTACCCAAGCAGGTGCCGCCATCAATGAAATTGCTAGTTTGTTAAGTGCTGCTCCCCAAAGTTCACAAGGAGACGACGCGGACGCCGACCGGCACGACGATGACGACCTTAAGGTTCCTCTCGGCAAGCGCATCCGTGATCCACTCGCTCCCAAACGCCCTAATCCCGCATACCGTCTGTTCATCAAAGACGTAATTGCCCAGATGCGCGAGGATTCACCCGAGGCCTCGCAATCCGATCTGTTCAAACGCGTCTCTGAAAAATGGAAGGACCTCGACCAGGCCGCCAAAGACCGCTACCAAGCCCAATACGAGGAGAACAAGAAAATATACGAACGCGAGCTGGATGACTACAAACAGTACCGCGAAAAGAACCCTTTCGACGAGGAAAAGGAGCTGCTGAACTACGGCCCCGTCAAGCGAAGACGCATCCTCAAGGCCAAGACCATCAAGACCGAAGCGCCTTCTGAAGAGCCCTCCGCCGCCAGCAACAAGGAAGCCGCTGCTCCCAAAAAGAAGCGTCAGCCAAAGAAAAAGCAGCAACCGGAACAGGAACAGACCGAGGAGGACCATGCCAAGGTTACTGAGGCCGAAAGTGATCATGAAGACGAAGAGGGCAAACTAGTCCCTGCCCCGGTCACTCCTTCCACTTCCGCCACCACAGGCGCCGCGACTGCGAGCAGCAGCAACACTCATGAGGATACTACCAAGGAGAAGAAGAAGAGCAAACGAAACAAGAAGAAGGGTGACAAGTCTGCCGAGAAGTCTGCTGACAAGTCTGCCGGCAAGCCTCTGAAGAACAAAAAGTAATAATATGAGTATATATAAGGATCCCCTTTTGTGCCGCGCTCGTACATCCTCTATCTCTCTATCTGTTCTTCTGTTTCTCTGTCTTTCTCCATCTTTCTCCGTACCTCTCTGTCTCTTTTGCTCTCCAGCACACACACACACACACACACACACACACACACACACACACGCTCTCTCTCTCTCACACACACGCACTTTCCCTCATGTTATGTTACTTTTCTTTTCACGTCTCTCTGTGTGTCTTATTGCCGCAATCACCGAATCTTTGACTTAAATACCTATAACACTGTGTGTATTTTGCATTGTCTGTCATGCATTGGGGCGAAGTCTTGGACTCTCTATATGATATCTGCATATTGAAAGCATATGCGGGACATCTTTTTAATCGGTATATACACATATAATGATAATGAGTCTGCTCATCAAAGCAATGTCTGATTGTACACACCTGATAACGTTTTTCTTACGCGGATTCTCTTTATAGTCAATCGGCGTAGGTACTTACAGATAAGACCTTGCTACATATATTGCCATATGTAATATTGATAGCCGTGTCAATACATGTTGAAGTACGCACCTATTTAGGCGTTCCTCGGGTAAAAAGGATATGATGCGTCATCGCATTATCAAAGTCATCATGGGATAGCCGGGATAGGCAACCAATTCTAATACTAACCCACAGCGTCCCAAAGGGCGATTTGGGTACATTGTATGTACAGTGTGTTCATAATTATCCCCCCTCCTGTTTTTAGGAAGGATCATTTGATTGTGAGAGACACGATGTTAAATATATCAACTATCTGCTTCCATACGGTAAACTCTATAGGTTTGTGTGCCCATAACAGAGGGCTTTTTTTAGCTGCTGTAGATCTACTAGATACATGATACATGATACATGTCAATAAAAGGACAGCAATAAAGTAAACAGTAATGCAGCCTAGTAGACGCAGTAAGCAGAGGCCAAGGGAGGACAAGAGACGCCGTAAATGTTTAGACCCCCCAAAAAAGAGAGCATCGAATTAAGATATCCAGCCAGTACCGTTTCTTTTCTTGGCCTTGTCCGCATACACTGTAAAAACCACTGCAATGAAGGCGAGTCGCAGTTCACAGGGAGGAATCGACCATGCTCGAAAGCCGCTTCCTCCTCTCAGCACGTCGGCCACGACGAAGGCCACAGCCACGACACACGGACAGCCCGTATCACAGCAACACTCCCCATACCACTCTCATTTGGCTGCATTTCCTGATGAGGCAGCACGCCATCACCTGAAAGCACTGCTTACTACATGGTTGACGGACACAGAGGTCCCAAAAGGTTTCATTGACGTTGCCCATCGTCTCCTGTTGCGACTCGCCGAGGGACTCAGCAAGGGCGTTCACCCATCCACCTGCTACCTCGAAGTGCTCAACTTCAAACACCTCAACGACTCGCGCTTCCTCTCCAACGTCCAAGTTGGCATGCCTCTGCATACAGATTTCACCAGCAATAGTAAGGAAAAAGAAAGATAAACAAAAAAAAAAAAAAAAGGAAGACGAGTCTCGCCGCTCTATAAGACAGCAGCAGGTTCATAACCCGCGTTTTTGTTTGATTCGATCGTAGGCAGAGCCACGGATCAACATCCGACACTCCCGGGTGGCACTCTACGATTCTATGGCCTGTCCGACGACCCCAAAATCGTCTCCTTATTGGAAGCCATCTTATACGTCCTTTGGTGTTTATGGTACGACCTGCGGATAGGACCGTGCATGTCCCTTGGCTCAGACTTCACCTTGTGCGACCTTGACTAGGCTAGAAGCGCATGTCATGCAGGACCACGGCATCGCACCGTCCTCAAACAGCAAGTCCCCTTCGTCCCTTCCATCCCCACCTGAATCACCGAAAGCTGCGCCGTTGCCGGAGCGACAAGGTTTTCTAAAGTGGATCTTTGGAAGACGCAATGACCCTCCCGCGCAAGAAGAAAAAAAGCCATCGGCACCTATAAAACGCGCTCCCTCTTTTGCCAAGCTCAGCTCCATCCCTAAGCGACGCTCTTTACCCTCCTCCTCGTCTTCCTCGTCATCCGCTCCTATCGGTCCTGCTTCTGATCCTCTACGCTTCTCCAAGCTCTGCGATACTTTCAGAGACGCGGTGTGCTCCACATCACCAAGCTGCCGTTACCCCGTACCCCATATCTTTCTTCGCCTTCGGGCTGAGGAGGAAGGATATCGTACGATCCATCATGTCATGAATATGAGCTCCAGGCCTTCGAACAAGAGCTGGGGTGGTCCCCTAAAACCCAATAGTAGCCTGCTACAGCGGACATCCTCCATCCTGTTGAGACGGAAATCCATGCCGGACAGTTCCACGCTGAACGACGCGTCCTCGATACCCCAGTCCATCACCGCCTACTCTTTACTCCGTATACCTGACACGATCTTACCCAAGAAGCTCGGCCTGAATCACATCTTCCTGGATACCCACTCCGTCGACAGCTTCATCCGTCTTCAGCAACTGACTTTTACTTATGCCTATTACCCCATTGGCTGCCCCCAGCAACCGTGCATGGGCCCCATGCTATGCAACCTGTCGTACGAGCCGCATGTTCACCCACCATCGCTAGGTGATACAATCCTCCGATGGTGTCGATCCAGCGCATTGACTTGCAAAACACTCGTGCATGATAGATTGGAGAAGAGCGTGCAGCCTGATACCATCACACCACCCGCGTCTTCACCCGACAGCTTCTCTGATGCTGGCGAGAAGTACAACACCGCTTCGATCAAGAGTAATGGGAAACAGCAGGAGTCGTCTCCCTGTCACGGCTGCAACCAGGCGCTGAGCGATCATACCATGAGTTTTTCGCATGGTCCTGGCAAGATTACTGTACAGATATTCAAGCAAAAAGGGCAAGAAACAAGCATTGAAAAGGATACACAAGAGATTGACATGTGGACAGAATGCTCTCTGTGCGAAGCCCAGACGGCACCCGTCGCCATGTCGCGTGAAACATTTGCTTATCCACTCGCCAAGTATTTTGAGCTCATCCTTTACAGCCATGTATTCTATGCACCCTCAAAGCTATGCAGCCATGCAAAGACGCGGTCCGCCATCGTTCGCTGCTTCCGATCTCGTGAAAATGCGAGCGTCACTGTCAAGCTAAACTATGACGATCTGGTGCTGTATGACTTGCAAGCACCGAAGCTGCAGGTCGTGAGTGACGACGCCAGCGCCCCGCTTGCATACAACATGACGGACAGCATGTCATCCCCTATCAGTCCCAAAGCGCTGCAACGCTGGCATGACATGCTCGCAGAGGACGTGCACAAGTTCTTTGACGCCCTCTCGGGTCACATTCACGTGCTCGATCAATACCTCAGAGCCGAGGCCAAGCGTCGCAGTCGGGATACCCAGTTGAATGAGGCGCGTCGGCAGGAAACGGTGCTGCATATTGAGCTTGAGAAGGAGGAACTGGCGCGTTTGCGAAAGATGCTTTTGGAACACGAGCAAGAAGCGCTTCAGCATGAACTCGCTCAGACGCCCGGGCATACTTTGAATGATTTCCGCCGTCTGTTCAAGCTGCGGTCGCATGCTATACTGGATCAGCTTTATGAATGGCAGGGACACAGGTGCCCAGATTTGTCCATCGAATGCCCGTGGGAGGTGCCCGATTATATCGAGTACGTATAGAGTGCTCCACCCGGTACGGCTGCTAAGTTGTTTCTGCTGAGTAGATCGGACCGTGTGCATGCGTTCCCTGGCTCAAGTATCCTGGTGCGTCAAGACGAACCTTCGTCCATGATTGCTTACACTCTCAGTGCACCGGAGTTCATGGCGGAAGTACTGCAGATCGATATGCAGAACACCCAGGGGGAACTTCAAAAGAGACGGGCTAGCTACTCTGGCGCGCTTGTTAACAAAGACGAAGAGAAACCGACAGATGTGCTGCCAAAGAAGTCGGCCAAAGACGATGAGCAGAGTATCATTGATGGCTATTACTCCATCGTGACCCGCAAGTATGTTGCCCCTTCAGCAGGTCAAGGATCGGAGACCGCGTCTTTCCGTGCTATGGTATTAGAGACAGTCCGTACGAATGCGAGCGAGCTCCACTATCATCAGAACCGACGTCTACAAGGTTTGAAAGATAAGCTTGTGACGAAAGTGCAGAACGGGGACAAGAAGAAGGAAAGTCAGGACGACCCTATCCACCGGCAACTCAGCCAGCGGACACTGATGGGCGATTCCGATATCAATCATTACCAGCATACGACAGAACTCAAGCTCTCCTCATCCTATAATGACACGATACAAACAAAGGGTCAGGACACGTCGCAGAATCTGAGCCCACATATCAAGCATAGTAAGTCTGAGATGCAATCGAATGAAACAGGCTGATCCAATAATTTGCTAGAATACGTGCATAACGGGATCGAGTTTACCTGTATCGTCTATTATGCGAAGGAGTTTGACAGACTGAGGCGCCAATGCGGTATTGATCAATTGATGATTCAATCCCTGAGCCGCTGCGAAACATGGAAAGCCACTGGCGGCAAAAGCAAAAGTCAATTCTACAAATCGCAAGGTAAATGCCCATAGTTGAAGTATACTATAAGTGGTGGTGACGTTAAATGCACATATACCTGTCATAGACGGAAGACTCGTCGTCAAGGAGATGGTGAACGCATGGAACAATGCTGAGAAAGAGTCCATTCTCAAGTTCTCGCCAAAGTATTTTGAGCATATGGAACAGTCCGTCGACGTAAGAAGCCGCTGCAATCATTGGTGAATACACCACTCTAAACAATGCGTAGACGCCCAGTATCTTAGCAAAAATATTTGGCTTTTATACCATTCGCATGCGCAACGAGAACGACAAACAAACACTGCTCAACTTGGATGTCCTCGTGATGGAGCATCTCTTCTACAGTAGCGGACCCAAGATTAACCGGTGCTTTGACTTCAAGGGCATTCGAGATCGTCAAGTCAACGACACGCAGAAAAGCAAAGGGGCCAGGGACTTGACGCTTTGGGATGGCGACTGGCTTTCTGGCTATCGATTCGATCTGCCCGTGTATGAGCAGAGTCGAGCGCTCATTGAAGCGGCTATCAAGAACGATACCGAGTTTCTCGCTCGCTGCAACATTATGGATTACTCATTGCTCACAGGCGTCGATGATAACAAGAAGGAGCTGACTGTGGGTATTGTCGGTAAGTGTGATAAAGGATACAGATTCTGTCCATAGCTTGACAACGGCTGCTAGATTTCATCGGTGCGTTCACCTGGTACAAGAAGGTCGAGTCGAGAAGCAAATCCACCTTGCGCCCCAACAAAGAAGTCACGGTCGTTCCCCCCGAGCAGTACAAGTGGCGCTTTCGGCGTCTTATTGACGAGTATTTTCTGCCTGTTGCAGGTACGCATCCCCCCCCCCTCCCGAGAAAAAAATAAAGTGGATTCACTTGCGAGAGTACTGACATCAATCCGGAATAGGCAAGTTTGATAAAGTCAGTGACCGCCATCTCGTTTCGAGCGCTGTTATAATTTAGTTAAAATAAGTATAATCATCTACGCAAACATATAATAATTTCAAAAGCTTCAAGAACACTTTCTTGACTATCTGAAAACCTGGGAGTCATGTGGCATAGTAAAACTGTAACAAGGCGGCATGTACTTGACACCGAGTACGTCTATCCAGTGTGCCTTTGTATTGTCAAAATCTGAATCTAGAAACACAAACTTATGACATAACAGAAGATAGCGAACTTTCCTTGTGTTCTAATTAGTACGCTTATCCAGGCACAGCAAAAAAAGTACAGTATGTGGAAGGGAAGAATGGTGAAACTTTGGCAGAAATTGAAAGGCCGAATTTCAGTCACGTGACCCGTGAAGTTCAAAGTAGAGGCAACGAAAAAAAAGTGGGAATTTGTTTCCCCCCCAGGGCGGTGTCCGCGTTCTTTTGGCACTTCTTTTTCCTATTTCAATCTTTCTTCCTCTGCTGGTCCGCTTCTATCCCCTTCCAAAATATATCAAAGGATTAGGAATTCTCTCTTCTTGAAGCGGAGAGGTCAAACGAAGCAAGGTCATAATCTGCTCTACCCGTCCTTTTGGCCATGACTACCTTGCAAGTCTACGCTCACCGTTTAGGCGATGCCAACCTGGGTATACCTTAGAATAACGGAATGACAAGGATCGCGCCTTTTGTGCTCACTCACCTTGCTTCATTTTCACTCTAGCCGTCGGTCTCAAAGTCACGATTGCCAATGAACTTCGCGATCAAGTTGAAATCTTCCAGACGCTCGAGTATCCTCGGTTCCTCCACACGCTTATACCTGTCTTTCTCGACATTCTCCAGAACGGCTCGCCTGTTTTTGTGAGCAACGCGCCTGAGCAGGTATTTCCATCCCCTGCCCTCTTCTATTTCACCTCATGATGTCTCTATCTTCATATTCATCTTACCTGAATGCTGTCTTTTTTAGAAACTGAGGAACATCATCCTGGAGATTATTTACCGTTTACCGCAAACCGAGCCCTTGAAAGAATACGCGAACGAGCTATGCACGACCCTCATGAACCTGCTTCGAAACGAAAACGAAGAGAATGCCGTCGTCTGCGTCAAAATCATCATCGACCTCCACCGCTCTTTCCGTCACGTTCTCGAAGATCAAGTGCAGCCCTTTCTCGACATTGTTCAGGAGATATTCAAGAACATGGAGCAGACCGTCAAGGATTCGCTCGATGCACCGAGTACGCCTGCCAGTGTCACGGTAAAGAAAATGAAAAAGAAAAAGAAAAAAAAAAAAAAAGGAGCCAAAGCAGGAACTCTGTTACTTATGCTTCACGCATTTTGACATACGAATACCGGTCTACCTACCTAATAGCCTGGCCCGAATCCAATGCTGGCTGCGTCCCCTCGCCCAATGTCTCCTGCTGCAGAATCGGCCGACACGCCGTCCAAAGTCTTGCCGCGTGGCATGTTCAGCTTCAAAGTTCTGACCGAGTGTCCCATCATCGTCGTCCTGCTCTTCCAGTCCCACCGCAAATACGCTTCCGAAAATATCATGAAATTCGTCCCTCTTATCTTCCAGACCCTCAAGCTCGAAGCAAAACCTCAGCAAGAGGCTTCCATGGCTGCTCGCAATCGGGGTGAGATCTTTGTAGGCGTCAGTCCGGAAATCAAAAACAGGAGCGTCTACAGCGATTTCATTATCGCACAAGTTAAGGTAAGAATAACAAGCAGTCATCATCATCGTAACAGATTCCTCAATTTGCCGCACATACAGACCATGTCCTTCCTTGCGTACATATTGCGCAGCTATACGCAAGTTCTCAAACCGTATCAGTCTCAAATTCCGGACTTTGTTTTACGCCTGCTGCGTGAATGCCCTCCCGAATCCTCTTCCACTCGTAAAGTAAGTCATGATATATATCGATACGAGACAATATGAACACGTAAGTTCATTCGTGTGCTAGGAACTCCTTGTCGCCACCCGGCATATCCTCTCCACCGAATTCCGAACCTCCTTTGTCCCAAAAATCGACCTGCTCTTGAATGAAAAAGTGCTTATTGGTACTGGCGTCACCTCGCATGACACGCTTCGGTACGTAGCATATTAAGCAAGCCTCGGAAGCATCCGCTTTCTCTTACTCATATACCCACTATTCTCTCTAGGCCGCTTGCGTACAGTATGCTAGCCGACCTGGTCCATCATATCCGCTCGGAGCTGACGCCCTCCCAACTGCTCCGCACTGTGTATATATACTCGCGTAACCTGCATGATGCCACTCTGGCCCCCAGCATCCAGACCATGTGTGGCAAGCTGTTGCTCAACCTCATCGACTGTATCATCAAAATCCCCAACAGAGAAGAAGGTAAATCACGGCGTTCATATCATGCAACACGTCAACTTACACGGATGACACAGGCCGAGACCTTTTGATGCGTATCCTCGACGCCTTTGTTAGCAAATTTGCTGCCCTCAATATCCAATTCCCCTCGTGTCTGCGCCAATACAAAAAGAAAAAGAATAACGGCACCGCCAACATGGAAACCGATGACCCAGAAGACTTTGATTTTGATCGAGCTCGTTCCATACATACTTCTACTTTTGTTCCGGATGCCACACACGATGGTATCAAAGGTAGTTTCGGCCTTGCTGGATTGAAATTCCTTGCTCATTCTTTGAACGTAGATGGTCGCTTCCTGTTTCGCAACCTGGCTATTGGTCTGAAGCCCCTTTTCATTGGCCTGCGCCATTGCAATCCACCACCGCCTCAGGGATATGAAGGCAACACGCAGGTATACGGTCAGTACGCGAGACGTTTCAGCCAAGACGAAGTGGAAACGTTTGTCCGCCTGTTCCGCGAGGGTTTGGTCTGCTTCGAGTACTACAATGTGGACAACTACGGCTCCGATTGCTCGCCTCCCGACTTTGCTGCACAAGAAGCGAGCGAACGCACCGAGTCATCCATTGGATCCAACGACCTGTCGCAGAAACTCGCGTCGCTCGCTAGCGGCGAGAAGGAAATCCTGGACATGTTCTCGATCGTATTTACGCTCGTCGACCCTGCCGTATTCCAGGAGATCTTTGCATCCCAAATAGATTTCTTCTTTGAACGGATGCTGGTCAACCCGATGCTGGTACACATTGCACAGTACTTTTTGGGCAACGAGCTATCATCGCAAGGTTTTGCAGGCGTTATATTCAAGTTCCTCGTCGACCGCATCGAACGCTTGGGTGACGAAGACCTGCATTACTCAGGTGTCATGCTGCACTTGTTTCGGCTGGCTTTCATGGCAGTCAACCTGTTTCCAGATGCTAACGAGTCCACGCTGCAGCCATATCTGGCCAACCTCGTCATGTCGTGCTTCAAGCTGTCCGCGAAAGCCAAGGAACCTGCCAACTACTTTTTGCTTTTGCGCGCGCTCTTCAAAAGCATTGGCGGTGGACGCTTTGAGCTTCTGTACAAGGAAGTCTCGCCCTTGCTTCAAATCTTGCTGGAGAACCTAAATGCACTGCTCACGCTGGCCCACAAGCAGGAGATGCGCTACCTTTTCGTCGAACTCTGCCTGGCTGTGCCGGTGCGCCTGAGTACACTGCTGCCTTTCTTGCCGTATCTCATGCGTCCGCTCGTGATTGCCCTGCAAGCCGATGCTGAGCTGGTCTCCCAAGGTCTGCGCACGATGGAGCTCTGCAACGACAATCTGAATCCCGAGTTCCTGGACCATATCATGGCGCCCGTAATGACCGAGCTTATGAACGCGCTGTGGAGCCACCTCAAGCCGCTTCCTTACAATCAGCAGCACAGCCACGCCGCTCTGCGCATTCTTGGCAAGCTCGGTGGTCGCAACCGACGTATGCTCAAAAAGCCGCCTCAGCTTACCTTCAGTCCACGCACGGAAGATGGTGTTTCCGTCGAGGTCGTGTTTGATCCTAACTCGACCCCTTACACGTTGCCTCTCGACAAGTGCCTGGACGTCGCGGTCAAAACGCTTGCCCGAACCGACGTCAATTCCTTCTATCAAAAGTATGCGTATGAGTTCCTCAAGGCCAACATGGCTCTGATGCTTGAACTCGAGGAAGGCCCTCCCCAGCTGGCGCAATCACTCTACCAGCGCGTCAAACAGCAGTTGCTCGACGGCGAGCAGGAAGATGCTATGCAAGTCGATAGTACAGCGGAAGAGAACACGGATGAGAACACCGTTGTGGGTTCGGCTTTGAAAGAGAACGGCACCAAACCCAAGCGCCTCACAGGTAATGGCTACACGAAATACCTGTCGAAACGCATTGCGCAGGAAGACGCGCTGCGTACGATTCTCGTAGCCATTCTCAAGGCATCGACGCTGCCCAACCTCGAGGAGGACGCCTGGACCTTTTTCCAGCACGTATGCCGCCACTTTACCTTGCTCCACATTGGTGAGGCTGTCGAAGCAAAAGAAAATGGAAAGCGTCCCCTTGCCGACATGCTCGAAGGCCGCCTCGCGGTGCAAAACCTGAACACTACCATCCTTGTCGATGCTGTTGTGGAAGTCATCTCGTCCGAGGACCTCAAATTGCGCAAACGAGCCGAAGAGGTGCTGCAACTGTGCTTTGACACGGCTGCCACGGTGCTAGGTGGCAAGGAATATGTGTCCCATCTTCCCATTTTCCGCGTCTTTGCATCCCAGTTTTGCTCGTGCTGTTACAAGCAGGAATGGTACAAGAAGCGCGGTGGCTGCTTGGGTATCTCCATGATGAGCGCACAGCTCGATATGGGCACACGCTGGATGCGTGAGCACGAGCTCGACTTTATCAGGTCCCTTCTGTTTGTTTTGAAGGATGCTTCTCCGGAAATGGCCAATATCAACACGTCCGAGGCCACCCAGACCTTGTCGCACGTTCTCAAAGTGTGCAACCGGCCTGAAGACGACGAGTCCCAGGAGGCACAGCAGAAATTCCAGCATCTCATCACGCTACTGTTAAGTGAACTCTCCAACTCGAATAACGTCGTACGCGAAACCATCCAGTCCTCCTTCCAGCTGCTGGCGGATCTGACTGGGAACGAAGTGACTGAGCTCCTGGCACCAGTGCGCGAGCGCCTCGTTGCGCCTATTTTTGCCAAGCCGCTGCGCGCACTGCCGTTTGCCATGCAGATCGGCCATATTGACGCCATCACCTACTGCTTGACGCTGCGCCCGCCTTTCCTCGAGTTCAACGACGAGCTTATCCGCTTGCTCCATGAAGCATTGGCCCTGGCTGACGCAGAGGACCAGGCCCTCGTGAGCCGCAGCTCGCAGTACAAGAACGCCAACTCGCTGATGAACTTGCGCATCGTCTGCATCAAGCTTCTCTCGGCTGCCATGGCGTGCGCCGACTTCTCCAGCCAGCGCCAGAACCACACGCGTGCGCGCATCATCCAGGTGTTCTTCAAATCGCTGTACAGCAAGTCGCCCGAGGTGGTCGATGCCGCTCACCGTGGTCTGAAGCAGGTACTGGCACAGCAGCACAAGCTACCCAAGGAGCTCCTGCAACAAGGTCTTCGGCCCATTTTGACGACGCTGTCGAACCACAAGACGCTGAGCGTGTCTGGTCTGGAAGGTCTGGCGCGACTCTTGGAGCTTTTGACGAATTATTTCAAAGTCGAAATCGGCAAAAAGCTGCTGGACCATTTGAAGCAGTGGGCCGAGCCCAAAGTGCTCCAAGAGGTGGCCGGTCGCTCGTTGCACGAGAACCACGAAGTCAAAATCATCGTGGCGATCCTCAACATATTCCACTTATTGCCCGCTGCCGCGCACATCTTTTTGAATGACCTTGTTACGGCTGTACTGGAGATGGAGAAGGAGCTGCGCCGTTGCGTGTCGAGCCCCTTCCGCGCCAATCTTGTCAAGTATTTGAACCGCTATCCAGCCGAGACCGTCGCATACTTTTACGAACGCATGGATTCGGTCGATCACGCCCGTTTATTCATCGATATTCTGGGCATGGAGTCTGCCACGCAGCTGCGCGATGAGGTGGGCAAGACCACGGCCGACTGGATGGCCAAGACATTCAAGGTGGAAAACAACCCGACTATGCACTTCCAGGGTGTTTTGATCGTCCGCCAGCTCGTGTCGTTCGACCAAGACTGGCTGGTGGGCCAGAAAGAGGTATTGGACAATCTCTTGGAGTTATGGCGTTCCCCCGCGCGTTTCGAGAGCATGATGAAAGAGGACAAGCAGGGCATCCTGGCCACGCGTGAGTCGATATATCTGGCCCGCATTTTCATCACCTATCTGCGGTCGAAGCCTGGCGAGACGGATATGATATTTGACTTGGTCGCTCTTTTCGGACAAGAAACGGTTGTGGACCTCTCGTTCCTTCGTGCTTTCTTCCTTGAGGATGTGGCCCTCAAGTACTCGCCCGCACAGAAGCGCAAGGTGCTCGAAAAGTTCTTGGAACTGTTCACCGACACCAACTTCTCCACTTATCTCAAGATGATGTCGCTGCGTCACGTTGTAAACCCGATGCTTCTCGTCTCGTTCGTGCGCAAGGACTGGGACGGCTTGCTCGATAACAAGATGATGGAGCAGCTGGATTTCAAGCTCTGGGCACAGCTCATGTCCGAGACATTGGATGATAACCAATATGCCAAAGATTCGCTCCGTATCGAGCTGTTGCAGCTGACAGCCATGATTGTGCAGTATGCGCCACAGTTGTTGGCCGACTTGCGAAAGGAGGTTATCAAGTTTGGCTGGAACTACATTCGCCTGGAAGACGCGACCAGCAAGCAAGCGGCGTATGTTTTGATTGCACGCTTCATCGCTGCATATGAGACGCCTAGCAAGATTGCCATCCAGATCTATCAAGCCCTGCTGCGCGCGCATCTATCAGAGGCGCGCATCCTCGTGAAACAAGGTCTCGATATTCTTGCCCCTGTGCTGCCCAAACGTGTCCCTCTCCAAGCCAATGAGCGGGTTCCCACGTGGGTGCGATTGACCCGCAAGGTGGTGGTCGAGGACACCCACAGCATGTCTCAGCTCGTCAACGTGTATCAGCTTCTGGTGCGCCACCCGGATCTATTTTATGAGTATCGTGAACACTTTTTACCGCAGGTTGTCGGTACACTTGCGAAACTGGGTCTCTTACAGAACGCCACGCCTGAACACAAGCTGCTGACGGTCGAGCTGGCTGAGCTGATCTTAAAATGGGAACAGGAACGTATCAAAAAGAGTGGCGGCAGCGAAAGCATGGACGTGGACAAGGAGGAGGAAGAGCCTGGTTCGCCGAAACGCAAGGCTGCCGAACCCGACGCAGGAATGCGCAAGAAGCTGCGGTCCGAGAGCGGTGCTGCCGAAGTCAAGCAAGGTGAAAAAGGCGAGGGCAAGGAATACACACCCAGCCTGACATTACGGGAGAACTTGATCGGGTACTTGGTGCGTCTGGCGTGCAGCGTTTACAACCCGTCCGACATGATTCAGCGCCGCTTGATCCAGCGCGCTCTCGAGTTGATGAAGGAGTTCTTGAACCCCAAGGTGTGGCCCGACGTTCACGTCAAATTCTCGCACCTGGAGCGGGCGCTATCCGTCAAAGAGATGAGCGAGATCCTGATCCCAAGCGTCTGCAGCGCCCTGGAGATCCTCAACATCGATATCGCCGAAAAGCCTGCCGAATGGTTTATTGTCAACATGAATCAGCTGTATCGTCTGCTCGAGATCTGCATCAAGTGCGACCATGCACGTATCCAGAATGCGCTCTACCCCGTTCTGGTGCGCATTTTCAAGGCCATCCACGAGACGACGCCCACCGAAACAGCCGAACAGGATACGAAGCATCCCGACGTGGCTGCCTTCGTGTCCTTGGTGGATTCGACGGTCACGGACGGCTTGACCAGCATGAACAACAACAGCATGTTTGCCACGCTCAAGCTGCTCCAGGCGTCCAGCAGCAGCCGCGAGGAACACCTAGATCAGTTCATTCCGGGTATTATCAAGTTGCTTCAGAAGTTGACCAAGGAACATCTGATGCCGCCTCCGGCGACAGCACCCAACGTGCCTGCCGCCCTCTCACACGACGCTTCAGGTAGTCTGCTGGTCCTTGTCATGACGCTGCTCAAAAAGCGGATCTCGCATCTGGGCGACCAGCGACGCTGGTTCTTGACATGCAGTATTCAGCTCATTGAAAAGTCGTCTGATATCAACCTGCTACGCACTATGCTCGAAATGAACCGAGAGTGGACCCTCGGCAAATCGGAGGCTTTCCCGACCATCAAGGAACGCGCCGGTCTCCTTGTGAAGCTCATGACGGTGGAGCAGCGGAACGATCAGCAGCTGACAGACGAGTTTCTGGATCTTGTGCTCAAGATCTACAGCCAGGCCTCGTTCGCGCGCTCGGAACTGACGGTGCGTCTCGAGAATGCCTTTTTATTCGGCACACGCAGTGAGAACCCCCAGGTGCGCACTCAATTCATGCGTGTCTTTGACCGTAGCATCGGACGTCAGCTCTACACGCGCTTAAACTACATCCTGGGCGTCCAAAACTGGGATTTCCTGTCGCATACCTTTTGGTTGCACCAGGCTCTGGATCTCTTGCTGGGTGTCGTCAAGGCGAGCGTGCGCACATCACTTCCGCATACCCTTAAGGTGAAACCTATCCAGATCATTGGTGGTCGAAACAGCAGCGAGACTACGGCCGAGATAGAAGTACCAAGCGATGTCGAGACGCTTGTCAAGCAGCACCAAAAGTTCCTGAAGGAAATGCAGGACTTTGATGTGAACAATGTGATCTCAGCTGTCCGCCAACTACAGTACATGGACGATGAACTGACGTCAAGTCTGTGGGTGGACCTTTTCCCCATGTGCTGGTCCAACTTGGGGGGTACCGAGCGGCACGATATGACCAAGGTGCTTGTTAATCTGCTTGCCAAGGACTATCACGGCAAGCAGGCTGAACGGCGACCTAATGTGATCCAGGCCTTGCTGGCAGGTGTGGCCAAGACGTCATCCACCATGAAGTTCCCACCCCATCTAATCAAGTACCTTGGCAAGACGCATAACGCCTGGCATACCACCATTGAAATCCTACAGCAGTCGCCGGCGATTGGTAGGGTTTCCGACTCTTCGAAGGACGACCAGAACAACCGCGAGCGGACACTGGATGCCCTGGCAGAGTTGTACGACGAGCTAGGAGAAGAGGATATGTTTGACGGCCTGTGGCGACGACGGTGCACTTACAGTGAGACGAACGTGGCCGTGTCATGCGAGCAGAGTGGCATGTGGAGTCAAGCGCAAAACATGTACGAGAATGCGCAAATCAAAGCACGCAGCGGCGTATTGCCCTTCACCGAGTCCGAATATATGCTGTGGGAGGACCATTGGATCCTGGCGACCCAGAAACTGCAGCAGTGGGACATCCTGTCCGACCTCGCCAAGCACGACAGCAATGTCCATCTATTGCTCGAATGCTCGTGGCGCCTCTCCGACTGGACGGCCGAACGCGAGCTTTTGGAGCAGTCGCTGCAGCAGGTCGCAGACAACCCCACACCGCGCGACAAGGTGTTTGAAGCCTTCCTATCCTTGATCAAGTCACAGACCAACGACGATCGACCTACTGACTTTACGCGCATTTGCGAGGAAGGTGTCCAGATCTCGTTGCGCAAGTGGCATGCCCTGCCGCCTATTGTCGCGCAGAGTCATATCCCGCTGCTTCAGAATTTCCAGCAATTCCTCGAGATGCAGGAAGCAAGCCAGATATTCAGCAGCCTCATGACCACCACCGCACAGAACCTCGACCAGCGCTCGGCCGACCTTCGCAGTATTTTGGGTACTTGGCGCGAGCGACTGCCCAACATGTGGGACGATATCAATGTGTGGAGCGACCTCGTTGCTTGGCGCCAGCATATCTTCAGCGCCATCAACCGGACCTATCTGCCCCTGATCCCCATGCTGCAGCCTCAGAACGGCCCCAACAACAGCGCAGGAAACTCGTACGCCTACCGCGGCTACCACGAGACAGCCTGGATCATCAACCGCTTCGCGCATGTCGCCCGCAAGCATCAGCTGTACGATGTGTGCATCAACTATCTGACCAAGATTTACACGCTGCCCAATATTGAAATCCAAGAGGCGTTCCTAAAGCTCCGCGAGCAGGCCAAGTGCTACTACCAGAATCAAGCCGAGCTAACGGCTGGTCTGGACGTGATCAACAACACGAACCTCATGTACTTTACACACCAGCAGAAGGCCGAATTTTTCACGCTCAAAGGCATGTTCCTCGCCAAGCTGAACCACTTCAACGAGGCCAACGAAGCATTTGTCAATGCGGTCCAGATCGATTTGTCTCTGCCGCGCGCGTGGGCCGAGTGGGGCCGTTACAATGACCGTCGCTTCAAGGAAAACCCGAAGGACCTGAGCTGGGCCAACAATGCTGTGAGCTGCTATCTCCAAGCAGCCGGTATTTACAAGAATGCCAAGGCGCGCAAGTATTTGCTGCGTGTGCTCTGGCTGCTTAGCCTCGATGACGCTAACGGCACCATTTCGGCTGCATTTGACAGCTACAAAGGCGAGTGGCCCGTATGGTACTGGATCACGTTTATTCCTCAACTCTTGACGGCGCTGCAGCATCGTGAAGCGCGCCATGCACGGGCGATTTTGATTCGCATTGCCAAGCAGTACCCCCAGGTAAATAGAAAAAAAAACTACTTTACCTATTCGTAGATACTCATTCCCCTTGTCATTATTAGGCCCTTCATTTCCAGCTGCGCACAGCCAAGGAAGAGCTTCAGAAGCGAGTTGTACCCAATGCCACTAGCAACAATACGACCGCACAGACTTCCGAAGACTCACAAGGTACGACCTCAGCTGCTGCTACTGCCAGTAGCTCCGGTGCGGGTGCGGTGGACAGTCCAGTAACGCCCTCTGCTACGGTGGCGGACGACAAGGCTATGGCAGCTCTCAAGACGGCTGCTGCACAAGTACCTGATCCGGTGGCTGAAAGTGATAAGGAAAAGCAACAGCAGTCCGCGAATGGTGGCAGCGATGAAACGACCGGGGAAACACCGACGGTTCTGGAAGAGAACAAGATGGAGGATGACGAGTCTCAAGGAAAAGAAAGCGAGGTGAAGAAGGAAGATACTGCTGCCGCTGAAGTGAAGGAGGAAGAGAAGGAGGCAGCAGCCGTGAAGGAGGACGCGGACAGCAAGGATAAGAAGGAAGGCACGGCGGCTGACAAACCTGCGGAAACACCCTCAACATCTGCAGCGGCCCCTGCCGCCGCCAGCGGTGGCCCATCGGGTACAACAACAGCAGCGGCGGCGTCTGCTACGACGAATACGTCGAACCATCCTCTGGACGAAATCATGGCGATGCTCAAGACGGGCTATCCTCTCTTGGGTCTATCGATGGAAACGATGGTGGATCAAATACAGCTTAAATTCAAGCCTCAGCCGGATGAAGACATGTATCGACTCTTGGTGGCCATGTACAACGAAGGCGTCCAGGTAAGCTTTGCAGAACTAACAATGAATGGCGAAAAGCTTACATATGGCTTGTTTAGCAACTGGTATCGCGCATGAACAACCCGTCCGATTCGTTGCAGTTGGCACAGTCAACCGTGACGACGATTCAGCGGTTCGAAAGCAACCTGCATCCGGGCCATATGAAGACTGCCTTTGGCAACGACTTTGCCAAATCCAAGCTAAACTTGATCGAGTATGTCGCCAAGCTGCGTCTGTGGCGCGACAAGTTTGAAGCCATGCTGGATGCCCGTCCACGGAAGCAAAAATTGGAGGCGTTGTCGTGCTATCTGGCCGAGTTCCATCATGCCCGCTTTGATGACGTAGAAATCCCTGGCCAGTATCTCTTGCTCAAGGATAATGCGAACGACTTTTTGCGCATCGACCGGTTCATGCCTGACGTCGATGTCATCCGCAGTGTCGGCAACTGCTACCGCCGCGTGACGATTCGAGGCAACGACGGCAGTCTGCATCCGTTCCTGGTGCAGAATCCGGCGCCGCGCCAGTTCCGCCGGGAGGAGCGCCTGATGCAGCTTTTCCGCGTCTTGAACGGCGTCCTCGAACGACGCAAGGAGAGCCGCATGCGGAACTTGTCCTTCCACTTACCGGTGATCGTGCCGCTGGCTCCCAACGTGCGCATGGTAGAAGACGATCCTTCGTATTACACTTTGTACGACATTTACGAGGACCACTGCGACGAAGTACAGATGCACAAGGATGACCCACTGTCGCACTTTGTGGAACGCTTCCGCAACAATGTCGACCAGGTCAAGGACGTCGTCAACCAGCGCACCGAACTGCTCAACCTGCGCATGGAGATCAACGACGAGATCGCCGCCACGATGGTGCCGTCGTCCATTTTGAGCAAGTATATCCTGCGCACGATGGAATCCTACACGGACTATTTCATGCATCGCAAGCAATTCACGGTCCAGTACGCGACCGCGACCTTCATGACCTATATCCTCGGCGTCGGCCAACGCGTGCCGAGTAAGATCTCCATTTCACGCAGCACAGGCAACGTTTGGATGATGGAGCTCGTGCCTGGCATGAACCAGACGTCGGTTACGTTTTCGAACGGAGAAGCCGTTCCCTTCCGCTTCACACCCAACATCCAAGAATACATGACACCGACCGGCGTGGAGGGGCCGTTCACGAGCAGCCTCGTGGCGGCTGCCCGGTGCTTGACCGAACCTGAGCTGGAGCTCGAGCATTATCTGGGTCTCTTTGTCCGGGACGAGCTTTCGACCTGGCATACCGCCAATCATCGCTCGGTGACGGATGCTCAGTTCCGGGACCGCGTCCAAACCAATGTGAACCAGATCGTGGCGAAAGCCAACTTCTTGTCGTGCAAGGCCGATCGTGAGAAGACGATTAATGCCAACAAGCCCACCAACCAGAACGTGATTGACCTCATTTCGCAGGCAAGCAACCCACAAAAAATGGCGCACATGGATACCACGTGGATGCCCTGGCTGTAAAAAAAATGAGCATAAACGTACTAGCAGAAAGAGAAAAAGTTTTTTGTGACATAATTTCGGCATATATACAATACATAATTCAACATGCTAGAAGAGTGAATGATGGGATTGAGCTGGGTCTCTATTCGGACAGAGGTGACGGGCCACCGTTGAGCGTCCAGAGAACGATAAGCTTAAATGGTTCGGATTGGAGGAGCTCTGATATTTATGCACATGGTAAGCGGCGGGCTTATATGTACATGTATGTAGCCGCATGATCTTCTATTCCCACAGGTATCACTATTTCGTGGATCGCTGCATTTGCGCGCGCACTTGTCATAAATGCACAGTGCGCTTTCCATAAAGTACACCATCGTTCGATGCAAGAATAAAACTGCTACATATGAGAGATTTACACTTGAGGTAAAATAAAAATACCTCAACAACATCCTGGAAGTTCCCTTTGCGGAAGAGCCATTTTTTATTGTGCATAATTACTGTTGTGTTTCTCAGTGTGTTTACGTGGCACTGACCACTGGGTATTTTCGGTGTCGCAAAATGCACATTCGTGAGTACAGGACCAGGCGTCCAATGTAGCAATAAATTAATTAACTCAACATGAGAAGGAAATAGTAAACAAATCAAGGGCAAGTAACATCATCGTAGCTAGGCAATTGAGAGGAAGGAAGAACAAGATCATTGCAGGAGGATATGACAGAACTGTAAGAGGGCAAGGGGTGATGTGTCGTCCCGGTAGTTTCAGGCGGCGCATCAGCTGCCGCTGGGGGCGGCTCATTCTCCTCGCTGTGTACGATGTTGCTCGTGCCGAGAATAAGCCAACTGGAGCGACTCCAACGACGCCTCTGCTGCTGTTGCTGCCGCCTGCTGCCCTCGTGTGTAGCACGTCTACGAAGACGACCGTCGGATGATACAGGTGCCGCTGATGCTGCTGATGCGGCCGCTGATGCTGCCGCAGAGGCTGCTGCTGAAGTTGCTGCTGCATCACTATCCTGCAGCAACAAACTGATCATTGTGGAAGGATTATAGGGGACAGAGCGCCAGGCCTCCTCATAGGCCGGCAGGCCGTTGGTGTTTATCATGCAAATATGGATCGGCAAAGCAGCCCGAAGCTCGGAGACATGACCGTCAGCATTTTCGATGGACAAGACAAATTTGATCTTGTGCCGGATGCGAACCGCTTCATTCTGCACGTCGTACTGCACCTGCTCGGGGGTGCGTGGCACCGGGATGATTTGCGTTTTCTCCCAAACAATGAAGCACCCTGACGCGTCGGTTGCATGACTGCCAAACTGATCGTCGCGCGCGTAATAAATAACGCGGCCTTGAGCACGAGGATGCCCGCCAAACCAGCCACTGCTGGCACGGCAGATCATGTATTCTTTGAGGGTGACCGAGAGTCGGCGGACACGAATTTGATTTGTGAGCGGTGTGACGCGGATACTGATGGGGATTTTGTCGCCGTGGGTATAAATCTTAGTGGGCACGCTGATCATGTAATCGAGCTTATCTGTCCACTGGTTCGCTATCGTGACTGGCTCCATGAATTCGGGCATCAAGGGCAGCATTTGCCGTGAAAGATGAATGACCCGCCGGGTGGTATGATTCGGTAAAAATCGTGGCCGCTCCACGGTGGCCTTCAGCCGATATTGCACAACGTAGAACGACGCAACGTGCGTTGATTCGGGCATCGTGCCAGCAAGGGGCAGCTCAAATTCATATGTGTATCTCCCGGGATCCAAGTGATGTGGTTTAGATTCTTTCGAGAGAAAAGTCCAGGTGTGGTTGATTATACTACGATCGTCCTGGAACAGTCGGTCATGTCCATTTCCAATGGCTGTAATACTCTCTGTAAGCACAAAAAGAATGCGAGAATGGGAGAGTAGAAAGGTAAAACAACATGAACTTCAAAATAAAAAAGAGAAGAAAAGAAAACCAAAAGCAATAGGATAAATGCTTACGCTCAGTCCAAGTAATCGTCATTTTGCCCGAGAATCGCAGCGAGATTGATTTGACTTTGGTGGGCTCCGTCACATTCAATTCGAGCACGCCGCGCAAGACGCAACCAGCCGATTCAGCGGGCGTCCCATACATGATGAGCTGGTCGCTTTCGACATGAATTTTAGGCTTCATGCCGGATAGGATTGATTCCATTCAATGAGAGATTATCACTACAAAGAAGTGGGGAAGGAAGTTACAAAAAAAGTGAAAGAGGAAGAGAGAGAAAGAACAATCTTTAGTCATGGCTGGCTTTGAATAAGTTACAACACACGCATGTGCTGCCTAGACACAATGGCGTTTCCTTGTGAATGTGTTCGGTTCCCAGGATCAGTGATTCGTGGGTATGCATTTTGCCGGTGGGTGACACTCTTTACCTCGGCATCCCAGTCTGGCATTTTTGAGTTGTTCGCTTGACCTGATCTGCTGCCGGCTCTTCAATCCCCCCCCATGTAAAAAGCTGTTTTCTTCCACAAATTTTCCCACCCCCCAAAAAAGTTGGGCGCTACACGAATCATATCAGCTGCTTTTCCTTCGCCAGCTGAGAAGGATCAACAAGGGTTAAGGTGGCCATAGTAACAAATCGCTCTTTATAAATAGATACATCAAAAACGAGAGGATATACAAAGAGTACGTACAGGAAAGAGTAGTATAGGATAAATATATACATCAAGGGGGCGGGGGACAATGAGCGATTTGTTAGCCTGTACTAGCGACAACAACATAGTAGCCTTCCGATGGCGTTGAAAATGCCGGTAACGAAGCTGGTAATAGCGCCGACGATCATCATGACAAAGCCTACGAGATGTTGATAAGAAACTAGCCTTTCTCACGCACGGATCAAGCTCATACTTGCAATGCCGCCAACGATGCCTGAGATCAAGGAGGCCACAGATGTGACTATGCCATTAAGGCAAGATATAATAGAACCCATGGAAAGAAAGAATCTTTTTCAAAGAAGAGATGTGATATTTTTCGTTGTTTTTGGCGGCAAGGACAATGGATCATTTATATATCTTTTTAGGGCCCTTGCCTTTTACGTCGTTTCTGCGTCATCGAACTTTTTCTATTCTGCTTTTTGGCATTTTTCGCATCTGTGCTGAATTGTCGTAATCCTTCGTCGATCAGCTCTTCGCAGTCTTGTTTGACCTTGGTCGCTTCCTCCTGTGGCGTTACAAATGCCTCAGGGAAACGTAGACTAAAAATGATGATTGACACATTGTTATCAGTATGGCCCCCGCTTCACCCTATGATATCACTCTTTTCAGTTCTTTTCTTACCTGAGCCACATATACAGCATAATGATCTTATGCGATATTTCCAAGCTGCCCAGTTTCCGACCAAGCTTGGTCTTCTCCTCTGGCAGGCGTACCAGGTGATCCAGCGTCATGGGTTCGTTCCGAGCGTAGTGCTCGGCCATTGTACGCATTGCGTCAAGGCACTCAGGGATGCGCGTCGCCACGGGAGCCAGGACAAATTGGTATCGGTCGCGTAATGTAGGCATTGGAACATCTTCAATTAATTCTGCAAGGACCTATGGATGGATGGTCGGGAGGAGGTCAAGGCTCTGGCGGATCATTCCCCTTTTTTTTCCCCCAATCGGATCCTACCTTCTGATCTCGATAGTTGCACAAGAAATACTTTCCGCCCAAGGACGCCAAGTCTTCGAATTTTTCCTAATGAGACGTCATCGTTAGAGAGTTCCTTATTGTTCCAAACACAATAGAGCCTACCAGCAGTTTCGAGAGTGGCTCGTCAGGCATTTGTAGTGAGAACAATTCCAAGATTTCTATCGTTGGTTGCAGACCTGCCATCTAAAGAACACATCTTGACATCAATACATGTTTTTCCTCCCCCTTTTTTCTATGTTATGTATATGCCGCTCCAACTTACATCCAAATCGACGTTGGGCATTGCCATGACCTGTGTGACATATTCCAAGTCTGCAGGTCGCATCCTATTGGTGAACTCCTATTATTTCCCTGCTTTTTATCCATAAACGGGATATGTAAATACGTACGTGGTGACTTCACCATTTGCATAGGCGGTGTTGAAACGGCCTGCGCGTCCAGCAATTTGCTTGAGCTGGGATACGCTGATGAATTTCTCGGCCTTGCCGTCGAACTTGACCACGCTTGAAAATACCACGCGCTTGATATTCCTATAAGAATTTGGCAATCCCATGAATAAGCATATGTGTGTGCATGTGCGGGGAACGAGTGTGTCATCCTTGCTATCCCATTACTTACAGATTGAGTCCCATGCCAACCGCATCCGAGGCAATCATCACGTCATAACCGCTGTCGGGGTCATTGAAATGTTTCGCTTGTAGGGCACGCGTTTCTATAAAGAGTAAAGGTCAGATCACCCGTTATTATTAAATCAGGGGCGATGATCCTCGCATTGCTAATATTTTACCTGGGGGTAATGCACCATAGACGACGGCACACTTCAGACCGGTTTCCTTTTCGATCTTGTCTTTGATCTCAAAAATCTGGATGCGGGAAAATGCAATCACGCAGTCGCCCTTGCGGATTTTTGACCAATCATTTTCGAGGGACTTATCGAGTACGCTGACAGGCGACAGACGCTGGTATTCATTGACGATGACCTCTTCATCGAGGGCCTCGGCGATGCTCTTGACGAGCGGCACAATGGACGGTTCACCGCACAGATGGATCTCCTTGGCTTGCAGACCGAGCAGCGCTTGCGTCCACGCCCAGCCGCGGTAAGGGTCTGCGATCATTTGGATTTCATCGACGACGGCGACCTCCAAGCGACGGGCGAGGGTCGCCATCTCGACGGTTGAACTGGTGAGCGGTGCATACGGGTCGACCTCGCGCCGTTCCTCGCCGGTCAGCAGGTTGCATGCAATGTTCTTGGCGTTCATTTTCTCATAAATCTCGTGGGCGAGCAAGCGTAACGGGCCGCAGTAGATGCCTGACTCGGCCTCGGCGAGTCTGTTGAGTGCGCGGTAGGTCTTGCCACTGTTGGTGGGGCCCACATGGAGGATGATTTTTCTAGAATGAACCGCATATCTTTATGAATCCTCTGCTTCCTCGTGCGAATGCGTGCTGCTCTGTACCTCTGCATTTGGCGTGCCTCGGGAAACCATTCGTGGGGGAAGCGCAGGTCGCTGAGCTTGGTGAGGGATTTATATGCGTCTGCAGCCTGTGGTGGCATATGTGGCTCGGCAAACTTGTAGAATTCATGAAGGAGGAGACGATCGAGCGACCCTGATATGTTTGTATGTGTGTTAGCATGTGCGAGTTTTGACAGATGAGGCGTGCATGAATAAATAAATAAATAAAATGTAAAATGCTGCCGTACCTGGCCCATTGTCACTGTCATACATGGTTCGGACGGCATCGTAGTTCAGCCCAGGTGTCTTGCCAGCAAGGACAGCCTTGACAAACTGATCCGCAACGTCCTTGAACAGGTCACCACGGATACCCATGTTCGCAGCATTACGGCGCATCAGCGTGCTCCGAGGAAAGACATTGACTCGGCTCGTCAGGACTAGTTTTCCAAAAGCAAGTCAGCCGAGGCTTTCTACAGACAAACCGCCTGGTATCACTTGTGTCTTACCTCGTTGAGCCCAAGCATCCGACCGTTTCTCTTGTGCTTTGAACGGAGACGTGAGGAAGGCAGGGAAAGGAAAAGGTGACTTTTGCTTGCTGGAATCACCGGGCTTCGTGAGCTTCTTGCGCAGACATGGTTGAGAAGTACTGAATCGTAAGATCGAAATCCGGGGTGCATATGGCGTGGCATGGTGAGGCAGTGAGGTTCGAGCGATCAGCAGGGATCGGCTCGATCGTAACATTTTGACAGCTTTCAAGCAACGCAAGGAAAGGGAACTTTTTCTCTGTCAAGGCCCCGACACATACTCTGCCATAATTGAAATTCAAATTGCGCAAAAGCCACCCCCTCCGACATTTTTCGGGAAAAATCATGCACAAAAAAAAAAAAAGTACGCAGTAATCACCTGCGTCTGTTGCTTTTTCATTAATCATGGAGATATATATAATATATATATGTATACATGTATACTATTTATATTTGGTAACCTATTCTATTACCACGTCAGATCCTTTTTCTTATCTAACAAATCTTTTGCTTGAGGGATCCGTGGAGGCGGCGTATGTACTGACGCTGGGTCTCGAGGTTGTACCACGGCAGGTACTTCAGCATCACGCTTGATTTCAGAGAAGTGCTGAACGACAGTGCGCCCGTTTTCTTTACCGCCATTCGTGCCCTCGTTGTTCTTCTCCAGCTCGGTTAATTCACGTCGCTAGAAAATAGTAAAACATAGAAGAGCCGTGTATGAGCAAATGTCGTCAGAAACAAAGCCATCTAATATGTACCATGCGTGTTCCTTTGCCGATGCCAAGCTGCGGTAAGCCCTTGTTGAGACCCTCGAGCAGAACACAGGCCTTGCATAGCTTGTTGGATGACATGTATCCACATCGCTCGCAGGTCTGCTGTTTGGGTAACTTGATCTCTGATTTGATCTCGAAGGCTTCCCCGGAATGGATGATATCTGTGCAACAGAACGTCAGACGTTTTCTCTACTCTCTCGCCAACGTAACAACAGCACGAAATAAGGAGAGGAGCTTACTTACCAATGATGGCAGTTGGACGAATGGACTCCAAGTCCTTCAGGAAAGTGCGTGCGTGACCACGGTAGGCATTGGGGGAGTATATGCATTCGGTAGAAAAGTAGTCGAGTTTTTTGAAATAGGCATACATCACGATTTCTTTTTCGTATGTGTATTTGAACGGTTTGGATCGACGAATCATGCTCTCTCCTTGAGTGACAATCTCGGTGCACCGTCCAAGCCTTGCTACATCACCTCGGAAGACTACGCTCGGCGTGAGCTCCAGGTATTCTTTTCTTTTCTGTCATTCATACGCAACTTACTGTTCATGAGTACAGTTTCTGCGATATCGTCCGCATTATGCCCGGTGACGATATGATCCACCCCCAGCATCATGGCCCCTCGGTCGAGTGCCTGCCGTCTAAAGACACCGCAAAAGGTGCAATTGTTTTTGAGGCCAACTTCCTTTACGATTTCGTCCATAGTCCAACCATACAGATCGCCATAGGAGACAATCTTAAGGGGCAATTCGTACTGCTGCTGATTGCGCTTGACTGTCTCGAGCGAATCGTCGCGATAGCCGGTGATGCCTTCGTCGACCGACAGGAGGAACAGGTCGACACCGTAGTCGTACCGCTCGTTCAGCGTCTTGAGGACGTGGGCGAGGACGGTCGAGTCTTTTCCGCCACTGGCGCCAATCGCTACCCGATCGCCCCTTTGAAACAGCTTGGCATCGACGATCGTGTGGTGGATCTCGGTCTCAAATACGTGGTAGAAGCACTGCTGACAGATCTGCTGGCCAGTTTTCGGCCGTTTGATCATGGCCCGATTCGTTTGGCACAGCACACATATCTTTGGCATATTTAAGGGAAACAAGTAGGACCGCTTCGCTCTGTTCTCCTTGTCCAGTCCCTCCAAACTCCGTCTGGGATTGGGATTGAGCCCATCAGCCTACGGCTCCGTGTGGCATCACAGCCTGCACTTCATTTCCCGGGTGGCTGCGGGCCGGGTCGGTGCAAGCCCCGGACACCCCGCCCTCGGTCCCTGCCCGACGTTCCATACTCCATAGAAAGCCCACAGAATTCATATCATATCAGTTCAAATGGATCTTCCATGGTAATAACATTAACAGTAAATAGATGCATTCGAATTTTATTTCTTTTACTGCTGTATTGCAAGCATGTCCACCGGAACCAAAACTGGTGCAGGGACTAAACAACTAGTGACTATCGTAATATAGTGAAGGTTTCATGGGACATGTGAGTAGATTGTTCCGCAGATGATTGAGATCAAATCAATGTTATCATACATACCAAGTGTTTATATGTAAAAAAGAACATCAATTTCAAAGGCGTCGATGCTTCAGAACGAATGGCCCGAACAGCAAGCAACTGTGAAAATATACATAAGCACATATACATAAGGGCCTGCAGTCGAAAGAAGTGTGTAACTTGCCTCCAAAGGAGAGTAGACTGC
>JAMAMT010000151.1:0-56838 GCA_023630325.1 Syncephalastrum sp. PYS2702
CAAATGGAGACTGTCAGGGTAATCCGCGAGAAAGGAAGATTTGACTGCAATCGCTCACAGTGTTCATTCCTTTTTTTTTCTTTTTTTTTGGTGTGGGGCTATAGCAATCCTCATGTTCGCACGGACTTGCCCGCTGAGAATCACGGCTAGTGGTCTTGGATTACGCTGGATTGTGCACAGGCGTGAAACACATCCCGAAGTTCCGCAAGTAAGAGAATGGAACATGCATTGCCTCTTCTCCGCAGTTCTACCGATCCTCATCCATATAATAGACGTTTACCTGATACAAAGGAGATTTCCGAGGTTGAGGTTGAAGCCGAAGCCGAAGCTAGGGTGGACTGATGACACTTGATGCTTGAAGCATGAATCTGAAGCTTCGTTGAGTCGATACTTGAGGTTTAAACCTGCTGGTTGCCCCTTCATCGATTGCAGACCTTTGATCGATTGACCTTACTGAAAAACGATGACGTTTTGAAGCTGACTGCGGACAGGCAAACAGTGAAACGTTCAATCTTTTAATAAAATCTTTCTTCCCTTGAGAACTGCTTTTTCCAACATAGAACTAGACATCATCACTTGCGACATCGCTGATTGGACCGTGAGGGTGAATTTTGGACGGTGAGTCTCAACTTTCGATGGTAGCTACATCATAGGATCTTTTAGAAGGTAGTACTGTACACGCGGTTTGATGGAGGAAAAACATACAGGGTATCAAGATAGAATCAAAAAAATGGATCAGCCGTAAAACTACGCCAAATGCTACGTCTTTTTTCATGATGACGATTTCGGGTGCGCTTTTATTACATATCTTGATGCTGAATAGCTCGCATACATAAAATGTAGTAGACCAATTTATACGGTACGGGGCGTGGTATATGTAATGTATATGCACATTTGTCGGCCCGTCATGTGACGAACGTGAACGATAATGCTAAACAGAGCTCTGCCTATTCATAACACAGTCTTTCATTTTCTTCTCTTTATTCTTCCGTCTACTTACGCAGTTTCGTGGATTTGATACATGCGTTTAATAAAGTGCTACGTATACACAATTTCTTCTCTCAAATTGTATCAGCTTCCGTCTTCTTTTTTCGCCCCTTTGGACAATTTTTCTACAAGGTCTTTCACGGTAGGGTTCCTATTTTCTTCGGCTCTTGCTGTCATTGCCAGCAACATCACCAACGCGAGTAGTGCTGTGAGAAGGAAGCGCATCGTATCGAATGAGAAGATCCAGTGAGACGAGATCCTGATCAACTGTCGTTAGGTCAAACGTGAATTGGATTATATGAAATTATGTCTACCGTGGTAAATAGTGTGTATTTTCTGACAAATGTAAGGCGTTACCTTGAGCCGTCTTATATACTACTGCTGCGTCCTCGGCTGCTATACTTCGGCGTTGGTCACGTACACGAATTTCTCGACTATCAATCCGGAGTAATGTATCGCTGCGCCATAAGTACTCCTTACCGAATTCTATTCAGTCCCCTGAAAAAGGAGAAGATGGATCTTTCGGGTGCCTTCTTTGACGACTGTGGTGACAACATATTCAATCGGGTACGAGATGTGAATGTGAAAAAATACCCTGTTTACACGTCCACGTTAACCCGGTTATATCACATTGAGCAAACCAGAAGGATGTACTGATGTGTAAGTGCAAGTGTCACCTACGAAGTGGACGTGGTGGATATTACCGTTTACAGTCCCATAGATGAGAAGGAATCGCCAAAGTCCTACATAAGCTTGAGACCGGAGCCTGATTTAAGTGTTGCAAAGGTGACTTGTATCGGCGAATTGAGACGTCATCGTCTTTACAAAAGCATGCAAGGGGTACCTATGCATATGCATAGCCTCATATAAGGACCTCTGCATAGCTTAATCTTTTTTTTGTCCGTCGAACTCGTAACAAAACATGGGTAAGCGGAGTTTATTGTTCCAACGCGTCACTTCAGGGAGGTGGAAGAAGGGGGGTGAAGACTAGCATTAGTACCAGTATATAGATAAATATAGGTAGGGACGGAGGGAGGCGGAGAGATCCGAGTTTTGGAGAGTATGTTCTGCGACTATGGTGTCCATGAGTTGGCAGGCCTCCTTATGGATCGTAGTAAACTGGAATGGTGTGTCGTTGAAAAACGAATCGCTAGTGGCCGCACCATAGTGCAAGCAGCATACAGGCCAAAAGGTAGAAACCGGGTATCCGAGAATCGTGGGGACAGGGGACCTTTAGTTCCGAACGCTTGGTTGAACAAGAAAAGGCCATATGTTCTGGCGTTCTGGGGGAATCTAGGCAAAGGCAACATGTAGTTGAAGGTACTTTGATCGGGATAATGCGGTTAAGGAGGTTAGCACACAAAATGTGTCGGTGTAAGCGACGATACCAAATCGTACGGGCTGTGTGTGGCATCGAGGGGCGCCAAAACGCTACCCACGCGGGGGGGGGGGAGAAGGAGGATTAGAAAAAGAAGATTAGTCAGAGAGGGGGGATCGCCGAAAAACGAATAATCTGACGAGTACGTTGATGTACGGGTGTGCCGGGCAGGTGTAGGGAACGGGCCAGAGGGTTGTAGTGTATGCGATCGGCTGAAGCTGACGTCTCTCAGGATCCAAAAAACAGTAAAGTGCCAACAGAGAGGAAAATTGGATTTCGCGTCTACGGTGGGCTTCATGAAAACGTTTGGTAACGGTTGGTGCCTGCATAGGTACTTCGATAACACGAAGCAGTATAAAGTGGAGCTCAAACGATTATCCTGTTTCGGTAATCCGGCCCTCATGCCACGATAAACCCGACTTCAATTATCCAATATACTTTTGACATAGCGTCGGTGATATCAATTCCTGTCACTAGAGTGCCCCAACCAACCCCTCTCAAAGAAAAAGGCGCATTATCAAACCTATGATTTTGCGCCAGTTGACGTAAAAAAAGGCGAAACTGTTATAAGAACGCAACGCTGTAGTTAGAATCATCTCATGGCCATCATACGGCAAGCCGATAAAAATGGGCACACGCGTTACATACACACCCTCCGTACCGTGTAGATTGTGCCTTACAATTTACGTATGCGGACTACACAAAATCAAGATATGTGCTAAGAGCGTCCTCGAGCTGTCATCCTGCGAAACAGTGTATCATTTGCGTTGTCTTTCACGGGTGATTCATTTTCTGGATTCTGATCTTAAAGTGTGTATGTTTCTCTTCCATTACACTGCGTGTACCAGCCTTCTGAGAATTCCTATGATGTAGCATATTACTGCAACATCCGCAACCTGACACTCTTTTCCACAGTGCAGCATATGTATAGCTTTGTCTCACTCGATATTCTTTCATGGTCCCTGCCTAAAGCATCGTACGACACGTCGTGTGGGGCGGTCATTTGTGTCAATTTTGATTTGCCAAGAACGGTAGCAGATCATGACTGGCCTGTGCTCCAGAACACCATGTTCCATATTCCATATAGCAACCAAGGTGCCATTCAACGAATAAAAATTGAGATTCGTTTGTGTCAGTTTCTGTCCTGTGTGTTGCTGACTTTTTTTGTGCTGTATATGATTGACGAGTGATCCACGCCCGCTGTATCAAGGACCTGTATGGTTTCACGTACCACTGCGAATATATAAAGTGAACAGAATTCAGGTAGCTGCCTAATACATCAACCATCACAAGAACGCTCAAGTTTCTTATCCATTCCCTCTCTACTCCTTCCTCTCTTTCTATTTGATATCATATACATACACAAACAATGTTGAACATGATCAAGATTCTCTCTCTGGCCGCCCTGGCTGGCGTGACTCTCTCTGCTCCTACCGCAAGCAACAGCGCTGGCGCTGGCTCTGCTCCCTCTAGCCCTTCTTCGTCCTCGGCATCATCATCTTCATCGTCGCCTTCCTCTTCCTCTTCCTCGAATAGCCACGGCGGTGGCAACGGCGGTGGTAACTCGACTTCCTCCGGTGGCAACGGCAATGGTGTCACCATCACTGTCAAGAACAGCTGCAGTAATGGCCTCGACGTTCACAAGCTGGACAACGGCGGCGGCGGTGGTGGTGGTGGTGGTGGCGGCGACGGTGGATCCACTCAGGTCGGCGCAGGCTCGTCCCACGAATTCCAAGTAAGCAGTGACTGGAACGGCCGCATCTGGGGCTGCAAGAGCGGCGGCAACTGCGGCGACTATGGCTCGGCCGTCTCGCTCGCCGAGTTCCTGTTCAAGGGTTACGGCGGCGAAGACTTCTATGATGTTAGCTTTGTCGACGGCTTCAACCTGCCGATCAGTATCGCGCCGCAAGGTGGCCAAGGCGAGTGCAAATCGCCGACGTGTGGCAGTCTACCGTCGTGCCCAAAGGAGCTCCAGGGCGAGGATGGTGCGTGCAAGAGCGCATGTGCGGCGTTCAACTCGGATGAGTACTGCTGCCGCGGTAGCTACAACTCGCCCGAGAAGTGCAAGGCCAGCAAGTACGCGGACGTGTTCAAGAAGGGCTGCCCCGACGCGTACAGCTATGCGTACGATGACAAGACGAGCACATTTGGCTGCAAGGCTGACAAGTACACCGTCACTTTTTGTCCCAGCGGTGGTGGCAGTGGCGGTGGCAGTAACAAGTAAATATTTTACACATCTTGACCTTACTGCTTGTATACCATTCGAAAGACAGATACACACATAGACAGATAGATAGATAGGCAGCTGGTCTGCATTATAAAATACAATACATATTTTCCATGAACACAGTTGGTGGTGATGACAAGAGAGCGGACTTTTCTGGGTGTTAAGGTGCTGCATCAACATACCCGCTCGCAGCTTGACTCTCTATTTTTTTCTAAACCACACAATCATACTCTAGCATGAGTTACTGCAGCAGCAAATGGTCTCAGCAAATCGATAACTTTAAAACAGAATTTTTGCTGACATCATGTTCTCGGTGTCATTGTTTCTTTACGTAGCAAGGTAGTACCATTTATAGGAACGCGTCGCATGACATGACTGCGCAAATAAGGCTGCAGCATACACAGCCACAATCATGAATTCAATTTAATGTTTCTTTCTCTTCTCTATGAACTTTGGCGATAAGAAATGCGCTTTTTCAAAAGGGGTACGGCTAGCTTTCAAACTCTCCACTCGAGTGTAGGAGAGAGCACTACATCTCAAGCAGCTTCGGCGCTACCTTTGGACGCTATGGATCAGCATAACACACGGCACAAACCAAGCACTATGGAAGAAAACGGCAGGAGAACTAGCACTGATACCGATCGTGATCTGATCCTGTGTGCAACGCGGGGTCGCATCTATGCCGTTCACAAACAAGATGGGAGCCAGCTGTGGGAAAAGAAATTTCCCAAGGAAAAGTCAGATTGGTGTGGCGGCGGTAGCGGCGTCATCTCCTTGTTCATTACAGACGATAACAAATATATTTTGGCCGGCAAGAACGCCAAAGTCGCTTGTCTTGACATAATGACGGGTGATACACGGTGGGTGAAAAAGCTGCCGGTAAGTGAATCTGATATCGGTGACACGTCGAGCTCAGCATGGCGCACGCAGTGCACAAGTGACCCAAAATCTCACTGGATACGTACCACTTTACCAGAAAAGCAAATGGATCTTCAATGAGGTTTGCACCGTCGCCACTTCTTCAAAGTCACCTCAGAGGACAGCGACCGCTCTAGTCAATGCTGTTCAAGACCACAAGGAGATCTTAGAGCCTTATCTCAGTACCACACACACGGCCGGCACAAGTAGCAGCGCTGATAATGGACTACCGTCTCCTCCTCCGCCTTATGTACCATCTTCCGAGGGGTCTAGTAGCAACAAAAGAGGCGGAGAAAGCAGTCGCTACGGTAACGAGCAAGACGAAACACCTGATAATCGACGGTATCTTATTGCAGCTACATGGGGCAGATGCCATGCTTACGACGTAGTCACCGGTGAGGATGTTTGGCACTTTGATTGTCCCAAAGGAGGGACCCACCTGCCTACATTGTTGGTGGAGCCTGATCAGTCTTGTGTATATATCGGATGCGGCAAGCTATTGTATTGCCTGGAGATAGCAAGTGGCTGTGTGCGCTGGACGCAAAAGCTTTCTGATGCATACTTCGGATGGGGTTATATGACCCTGGCATCGACGTGGAGTTCGCGTCTCGCTGCTGAGGTTCATTCGGGCGGATTTTCACAACAGCCCACGGCGCAGGCCTTCGATTTTGAACGCAAGTTTCAATGGGGTATCAGATTTATAAGTATTGTGTAAGTACTCGCTTTTTACCCAGCTGTGTTCTTGCTCATTCGGTCATGTTTATACGTAGGCTCGCCGGCGGAATCAAATTTGGCTTTATGATCGCCAACGCATTATAATGAAGCCGTGAATAGTAATAGTTATATTTATGCAATTTGGTCAAATGAAGTGATGATCTTGAAGGGCTGGCTCTCTGGGCCCAGGGGAGCGTTACCAGGCCGTTCAGAAACGACCGTCTGGAACTGAGCTTGATCAGCGGCTTGGATTTCTAGTAATGATGCCATTCTTGTTAGTTAACCATAACCTAGTTGATGCTGTAGTTTCACATTCACCTTTGATATTGTCGCTCACAAAGAGGATCTGCGAAGGAGACTGTCCAATTTCGCGTGCAATGCGGTTGTAAGACTCAACTTCTGTTTTGAGACCAATGGCTGTGTCAAAGTAACCAGAAAAGTACTAATACGAATACGGTAAATCACTAATACTAGTAAGACCTTTTCTGCAGGAACCTCTACCTTCTTCAAGTCGCCCTTATCCGAATAGCCGACCAGTAGTTTCTGGGCTGGCACACTTCCGGATGAGTAAATATAGATTTTCTTGCCAGCGGCACGCCACTGATCGAGCTTCGGGATCACATCAGGATAGACTCTGGATGCTCAAAAAATAAGGCTTCCGTTAAACTCCTGAGGCACGACTTACTCTCCACGCAGCTGGCCGCTGGTATATCCTTCCTTCCACATGTAACCCTGGAACGCCTTCAGGGCGCCGATCTTGCGGTCTGCCTTCATCTGCCACTCGATATTCTTTTTTATGGCTTGTTTAATCTCCCCATCCGATCTATAGACACCTTTCTTTTAGCAGCTAGCGGAGAAATAGACAGTAGATACCTGCCCATCAGAAGGGATCAATACAGCAGACGGTTCGCCGTTCTTCACATCTTCGGCAGCCTAGGTGATCTTATCTTAGCAAACGGGTGCTCACAAAAAGCCGATATAAAATCTACTATGTTTCGTATACAAGTACCTGCTTGCGTAGCTGCTCGATATATTCTGAAAGGTCAGACGAAGACCATTGTCGATCCAAAAACGCGTCTAGGCCTTGAGTGACATACGGAAACTAATATGCAAGCAGAGCCCAGTCAGCAGCTGTCATGGAAACATAGCATGCGAGTTTGTTGTTACCAAAATGTCTTTGACAAAAGTAATTGGAGTAATGGTGCCCTCGATGTCGAGGACAACAGTGTCGTAGTTGTCCATGGTAAATGATCAACCTCGGCAGTAAAAAATAAAAAACTATCGGCGGATAGAAGCAGCTGACGGGTAAATATTAAGTCCGTTGTTGCTCATGGCACAGAATATGGGACCATGATGGCCATCATTCTTCTATCTGAATTTGTGGCGTTTTCTGCTGTCTCCCGTAGAACTCACAAACGCGACTGAATGCGAAAGACTCTCCACTTTTGTTACAGTGCTCGTTACGAACTATATACGCACGAGCCCGACTAAGCACGTTCTTCAGCCGATTACAACTTCTCAATATAAATAGGTCCATCTATTATAAAGCTTGCTACGTATGAATAATGTTATGTGTATGTATATAAGAGGTATCTATACAGCAGCCAGTATCTTCAATTTTATGGATGGCTGAGGCCCATAACGCCGGCAACCCAACCGCCAGCCATCTTGAAAACCGTCGTCGAGCCTTGCTGCTTTGAGAAACGGAGCGCCACAAGCATATGTACACTTTCATGGGAGTGCTGTTGGTTTGACTTGGAGTGAAACTCGACGTCAATTGCAAAAACAGCCAAGCCGTCCTTTTTCTTGTTCCGCTGCTGCTCTTTTTGCTGCTGTTGCTGCTGCTCCTCGGGGCTGCCGTTTGTCTTTTTGCGTTGTTCATCGACCGAGTGTCGCTGCTTCGTGCGGCCGAAGAAGGAAGTCGTCATTGATGATGTAAGTTGAGAAAAGAGCGGTAGCGAGAGTCGGCGGAGACGCTGGTGAGTGCTCTCACCTGCGCCACTTGTGCCCAACACCAGCGTTGGGTCATCATTGTTGCTAGAAATAGCTGTCGTTTGACTGCTATTGCGACTTGTCCGGCGACGCATCTTGCTAGATGAGGGAGGGACCCCTGCGCTTCCATTCCCACCGCTGCCTACGCTAGATGACTCTGCCCCTTTTGGTCCGTCACGCAGCGTCAAAACACAAAGCAGCCGGCGAGGGCTGTCCTGCACATAAGTGATGCCCATCAGCTGACATGTCTGTTTGAGTAACTGCATGACATCCCGCTCATGTCGCCGTGCTGCGCTGAGTTGCTGATGCTCCGATGGATGGCTCTGATGTTGCTGGGGCTGTTGCTGGGGCTGTTGCTGGGACTGCTGCTGCTGTTGTGGGGTAGGGCGAGGTGTCGCTGCCGCGTGGTCAGCCGCAGTACTCGAAAGCGAAGAGGTGGAGGTGCTGAGGGATGAGGAAAGCGAGGGAGGATGGGACAGGCTCGACTTGCCAATGTGAAAATAATAAACCTGATCTTTGTTCGTCCAGCGATGCATAACTTCAGAAAATCGTGATTTTTCAGGATTATTTGGGGATGGAGATGGCGAAGATGTAGGCGAAGGGGGTGCATTGTTGGTGTTGGATGTCGTGGTAGGTGTGAGAGAAGCAGATGAAGTATGAATGCTGTCCTGGCTGTTTGTGACACTGGCACTCTTCTTTTTAAACCGCAGTGTCAAGGACTGTACCGGAGAACGCAAATCCCAGCGGTCTGCTGTGCGCATACCGAGCCGTTTGGATCTTGTGCGGATGGATTGTAGTAGTTCAGATCGGAGGAGCTCAATGTTTGGATAATGTTGCTGATTACGGTTGTGTTGTGTTCCATTGTTGTTCTGATTGGCTGGCCGTGGCGTAAAATACGTGGATGGGTTGACCGGGTGATAGATGACGGTGCGTTTGACTGTGCTTTCCCGATTCTTGTCGCGTTCGAGGTCTTTCATAAATTGGCGGCGCGCTCGGCGTTCGCGATCGGCACGACACACATGTTCTTCTTCCTTCTCTTCACCGACGACCTCGTCATAAGCAGTCTTTGGCACACTCGCAAACGGGCAAGGTAGTTCACCGTGGTTCGTCAACCAAGGATCATCCTTGAGGGCCTGGCGAAGCGTCATGCGTTTGCGGCGGTCCGTCTGTAAACATTTTCGGATAGTCGCCTGAAGATCAGGGCTTAAAGTGCCTGGCATCGGGTAATTACAGCTGCACACGTCCTTTTTTAGCTCGCCCACAGCTACAAATAAAGCATGTCATGTGTTAGTCCGCTTTTGTTTGTCGAATGTTTGCTCATCCCGTTGCTTACTGTGAGCATGTGAGAAAGGCTCAAACCCAGCTGTCATGCGAAACAAGGCGATGCCGAGGCACCAGCAGTCCACTTCAGGTCCAAAGTATTTTTGACCGGTGATGATTTCAGGGCTGTAATAAAGCATAGAACCTAAATTGAAACCTTAGCGGGGACAAGACGCAGGGAAAAAAAATGCAAGGGCGATGTGCAACCCGAGCATCGAACACTGGGTTTAAGTTCATACCACAGATGGTCTTTAGACGCTGAAGTCCATATCGATTTCCGAGACCGAAATCAGCCAACTTGACAACACCATCCGGCGTGATGAGAATATTAGGGGTCTATATACAAGCGTCTATGATGAGTCACCTGTTTACATGCCGTTGTTGTTGTTTACCTTCAAGTCACGGTGCACCACCCATCGACTGTGGCAAAAATAAACAGCCGAAACGAGCTGTCTGAAGATCCGCCGAGCTTCATCTTCACTCAGACAAGTACCTCGCTGGTTAAGATACTCATCGAGGTTCTGGCCTGGCACATACTCCATCACCAGGAAAAGGGTATCACATGTCTCATATGTCTCGAGCATTTTGACGATATTTGCATGATCTAAAACTTCCATCAAAGTGACCTCACGCACAAGGCGAGACATGACGCGATAATCGTGCGCTTGCTTGTCGATAATCTTGAGGAAGCAGATAAAAGAAAAAGGGTCAACCTTTGGTATATATTAAAGTGAGGGCATGGAAGAACGTAGATACCTTCACAGCGACTTGCTTCCCGGTTTCGATGTGCTTCGCCAGCATGACCTTGCTGAATTTTCCACTTCCAAGTTGGCCCGTGAATTTGTACGTACCAACACCTGACAGTACAGAATCCTGATTTCCATCTGCAGATACCGCTGATGAAGTGGAAGAAGGTGGCGTCTGTCCATCCGTTGTGTTTCTGTTGTTGTTTGTTTTATTGGCTGGTGTGGGTGGTGGCGAGCCGGGATAGTCTGATGCAGGTGATTTAGACTTATGCTGCAGCCCCCGCTTGAAAGAGTGCTTGATGCTCTTTAAAGACATGAAATGGAGGAAGATAAGATTATAGAAAGGAAGAGACAGAGACAGTGAGAGATGGAAGAAAGGGGCAATGTGGAGACTGGATTGCTTCAGGGATTTGATTTGCGCAAACGCGCGCTGTTAGACAAAAGAAGGGGCACCGCCGACGCAGGAGGAGGGCAAAGGGGTGGTAGAGAAAAAGTAATATATTAGGAGAAGAAAGGCAAGAAGAAATGGTCAAAAAAGCAGCAAGGTATAACCCAAGTAAAAGAGAAAGGGGCTTCCCCCTTGAAAGCAACAAAAAAAAGTGGCAAAAATAAAGAGGGAGAAAAGGAGTCGCGAACAGCGTTAGAAGAAGCTTCCATAAATAAGGAAGGGAGTGCTCTTTCTGCAGGGAAAATATACACATACGCACAACACAACAAAGACACGAACACGTTGTTCGAGTTCATATAAATACACTTCGTCGCCTTCACTCCTCGTTTGCCTCAGACCACGATGGGAAGTCGGCCTTAAGGGAAAGATCGCGCATATCGTTCGTGTGTGCACAAGAGTGTGCTTTGATATTTGATATGAAACGCTTTCCACGTGTGGCAACCGAGATGCTTGGGATGCATAAGAGACTAATAACAAGAGAGAGCAAAAGCAAGGGATCTTCGGCCCCGTATAAATCATCCATAAAGCGCTCGGATCATCCGACCGGGTGTCACCCCAAATGGGTGCGTGTTTATGAGTGTGCTGCAGATACGCACAGCACACTCTCACGCGCGCACGCAAACTGATCACATTATTTAGTGCATGCATGCCCCACTCACTATGCATGTGTATTACGCTACTTCTGCGTTATGGTATAAAGGTAAGCAGCTCAGATACGTAATAAATTATGCTTTAATGAAGACGAGAGATCGAAGGGGAAAAGTGCGAAAAATAAGAAGTGAGGATATTCCTGTCGGCGTATGGATACGCAAGCATTATCAAAATGCATGCTCGCTGCTCTTCTATTTTCTAGAGAGCAAGCGCCAACGCGGCCATGATGGCACCGCCAGCGACCGCGACAAAGGTGCTCTGCACAGATGCCGCACCACTGTCAGCAGAGCCGGACTGGGACGCCGAGGCAGACGCAGAGCCGCTGGATTTACCCGTGGTAGCTGCAGTCGACTTGGCGGTGGCAGCAGCAGCGACAGAGGATGCGCCGTTCGCTATCAATGAGGTGCATGATCCACGTGAGCAATCAAAATAGGCTGATTTTAAAAAAGTCCCTGCTTACAAGCCAATTGCAGAGGTGCCGCCGTGCCATTGCCCTTGAAGTTGAACACACCAGAGTACGCCCACGTGCTGTTGCTGCCAATGCGGATCCAGTATTTGCCAGAGGCAAAGTCATTCAAGGGATAGATCTAAGTGTTATCGACAGCAGCGTTTGTGCTTCCATGTTAGCCTTTCCCTTTTTTGCGCCAGTCAGGATTCGCCCTACATCGTATTGATTAGCCGAGCAGGAAACAGGAGAGCCGGGGCTTGTCACGTAAGCAACCATGCTATTGGAAGAAAGGAACTCAGTTAGGAGGTTTCTTTTCATTACATTAACCCTTTGACCTACTTTGAGTTGCTGGCGTTACCATTCATCAGCTGAATTTCGCACTTGGCGCTGGCGTCAGCTGAGGAGGATTTCCAGGTGATGTTACCATGTCCACCGGCAGTCTAAAATAGTGTACAACGCGGTGTGAGCCAAATAATATCTGGTTGGAAACTTGTAGGCAGAAAATAAAGACGAAAAGAATTGGGCGTGCACGCCCGCTTCCTCTTTTGCTCTGTCTCTGAGACATTGCTGATCATCATAACCAGCCCACCATTAAATTACTTACCCAGGTAGAATCAGCCCAGGGAGTGACAACCTGCAGAATTGTTGTTATTTTTTAATCTTTGAGGCGCTCTGTTATTGTTTTATCTGAAGGGTCACATACGGTAATATCGGCGGCAGCATAGCCAGCAGAAGCCGCAATGGCAAAAGCAGTAAGGATGGAAGACTTCATGTTGATTTAGGAAGGAAAGGGATGGGTGCCTGAGCGAATTCGCACACGTAAGGAAGAGTAATGGATAATAAGAGTTGTAGAGAGAGTCGACAGGGGGACCTCTTGTTGGCTTTTTTATCATCTCCCCGTTCTGTCGCACACAGCGGGGTTCGGAGACGGGACAAAAAAGAAGGCCGGGCACGTTTTCTGATGCAACCGAGGCAGATTGAGAAAAAAAAAGGAATTGGATTATGATAAAGGAAAGGGATGCAGGAGACGGGATTGATTGCGGTCAAGTAAATTCAGAAATGAAGTTGCTCTGTAGCTTTTCCAATATCGTTTTCTAGTTTCGGACCCTGAGACAAGCAACGCATAAGTTCATTGCCACTAGTGGGATGCAAAGGTGCGACTTGATCAATGCGGCAGCACTCTTGACTCTATTTTAGTTTCGATTAAAGTGAGCGGGAAAAGTAGTACACGAGAAAAATTGTTTCAATTACCGTTCTGGAGACAGCGCAATAAAACTGCTTGCCCACCACGCTGTCGAGCAACCCGACTTGGGCATTGTGCGACATGTTTTGAAATTGTGTAGCCGAAACGCTCAAGAGGGTCTATAGATACACACGCAAAGGTAAGAAAAGAACACGAATCACGACGCTGATTAAATGTCTTACCTCTTCATAGCCGTATGCCATCAGTGTCGTGCCCGACCCGTCGTCCAAGACCCATTCGATCCATTCTTGCACTTCGTTGCTCTTGTTCTCTATTTGATACGGTCGATTCCGAAAGACAGGTATTTCGTCCTTCTTGCGTAAAGTTGTCCGGCAGAAGCGGCAGTGCCTTTGTCTGTCGACTTTGGTCACTGGTTGCAAGCAGGCCGCGTCTTTTTGACACATTTAATTTAGCGGTGTCTCAATAATGTGCGTTGTCTCAACTTACGGGCCGGAAATACCACGCGAGCGGCAATGGTTTTGCTGTTTTTGCGGCCGCTGCTATCTGGGTTGAAGTTGCTGTTGCGGAACGCGTTGACGCCTGCATCACGCGCTCTGAGACGCCATGCTACGACCATGGCGGCGACTTGCCAGTTACCTGGTCCATCAGCGATATCCTGGATCGATGTGATACGTCGCATGTTACTGCTTGTCAACATGGCCTTCAGGGAGGACACTGAGTTCCATAATTAATCTTTTCTTTCCCGATCATAACGCATACTTTGACATACCGTTGATAATCTCTGTTCCAGAAACAGGGCTACCATTGACATACCAGATGGTGCCTTTAGGATGGGTATATATCTTAGAAGTGGTAAGTCCAGCGAGGAGCACCACTTGTCCAACGCGCATGTTTCGCGTATTCCGTCCTGCCTCGTCCCAGAGAGTCACGTCGATGCGCCCTGTCGAATCCATGATGCGTACAGCAAATCGGTCCATATATGTCCTGCCATCTTCGAGCACATACGGATTCTGTCATTACTTTCGAGTTAGTAGTTGTCATACCTTTCTCCTTAATTACTTGCATTTTCTCGCAACGCCACGATACGGCCCAAGATCGTGACGTTGAGCATACCAGGTTCCAAATCACGGATGAGGAGTCGCTTGTATGTTTTGGCGCAATCCAGTAAACCCTATGATTACGCAATGAATAAGCGAAAGTATATTGTCCCGGATCGTGCACTTGCATCTTCGTCGCGCTTCGAATGTTTTTGCCGTTCTTCCCACAAGAATTCCGTCATGGGTGAGCTATCCGGTGCCAGCTGCGATACGCTTCTGCTATCGTTGAAACTGCGGACTATGCCTGCTTTTGATGCCTCTTCTTCCGACATGGTGAACAGTACAGTCTTATCGCCATATTCAAAAATGATATCTGATCCTTTCTTTTGGCTTTCGGTTTGTGCCATGGGAAAGCTGGGATGGTACAGGCCGATATAGTCTCCCTAAGGAAGTCCCAAGTCGTCAGATGCGCTATCCATAACTGTACACATTTCAGGCGGGCTTACGCGACGCAACAAATGGGCCAGCTTCATTTGTTCATCGTAGAGTGATAAGATAGCAGGGGCTTCATCTTGGCCGAGGTCCACTACATAGATGTCGGTACGTTCAAATTTGGGCTCCTGGGATCCTCGGTTCAGCGCGTATTTGTTGTCCACATGCACTCTGCTTTCTATGTGCGTTATCTGGGTCACACGGTAAGTTCCATATGTGTGCACTGACTGTTAGGGGAACATACCCGGAGCCAAAGCTTGTGAACTTTTGTGGTTGAAAAGCCCATGAAACCGGGTGGTATCGTCGTGCGCAGCGTATCGGTGAACTCTTGCTTGACAAAGCCCGCGTCCTCGGCGGTCAAGACAAAAAGGAGCAGATCAGTGGTCGATAGCCTGGCTACAGACACGTGGCGGGGAATTTGCTTATTTCCTCTCAACTGGCGTACAGGTGCGTTCAGTAGTACTGAGCTGACCATCCTGATTTTGCGATTCTGTTCTCTCTCCTGTCAGAATGGATGTACGGGATAGATTGCATATTGCTAACTTGCCTGGATAAACGGTTTCTTCTGCGAACTAGCTTCAGAGAGCCAGGGGTTGAATTTGGGATGGGCCAGCATATCTGCGACATCGACCGAGTTGTCGTTTCGCTGAATGATGCTCATATTATAGATATGAGTCCGAGGTATGGGTGAGCAGTAGTCCACCGTAGCCTCCAGTAGGACATCGCGTTCGCCGTGGTAGACTTCTAGCAAGGTGCCAAACGCTAGAATATCATGTAAGATAATGTGCCTTTTTATCAAGATGAATTAAACTACCATGCTCATAGCCTTTCCTAAACCGTGCGCTTGCTCGGTCCCACTACGCGGTGCGGTAAGTTCAAAGGTTCCGTTCCTGGCCAGAGCGCGTCATACCTTTGATTCTAGGTCGCTCAGCGCGATCGTTTCTGTGATGCCGGATGGATACGCTTTAAGGCACTGAGCAAGACCGAGAGCCACCCACCACCTCGAAGAAACAAAAAGTGCAGCTTTAGTATCTCTGGAACGATCAAGTTGTCATGATCAACAAGGGCAGTGTATATGTTACCAGGGTATCGCGGTTGCTGCGTCGTCCTTAGAGCCTTCGTCGTCTGACGGTTGGAGAAGCCGTTGCCTTTGATGGAGGAGAGCCTCGAGTTTAGCCTGCAGGCGATTCACACCATGCTCAAACTCCATGTTCGTGGCAGGGCAAGTCGGAACGAACAAGATCTAAAAAAGGGAAGATAAAAGAGAACACTTGATTCCAGTCACGCCTTCATGCATGCACAACAGACATAACAAAAAATATGGCGGAAAGGAGCGTGTATACTGGCTTATGCGCGAATGATCCACACAATGAACAAGTCACTATCAGCAACGATCTGAAGGGTGCTCTTTTTATATATGTGTGACAATATCACTTTGAAGGGCAAGAGAGAGACAGACAAAAGAGGAAGGAAAAAAGAAAAATGACATGAGCTATAGTAAAATTGAGATTGGAAATGGTGGCAACGGTGAGTGTGTAAAGCGTGTGCGAAGCGTGCGTGTGTGAATGTGTGTGTGTACGAGAGAGAGAGAGAGAGAGTAACAGATGAGAGTTAGAAGAGCGCTTGTTATCGAATATGCGTAGTGTTGTGATGATACGGCGACAAAAGAAAGCGAAGATAACGAGGTAAGAAATGAGTTTAGTCGTCGTCGAGCTCCATCTTTCCAGCCGTTTCTTCTTCGACCTTGGCGGCCTGGAGCCTCTTTCTGGCTTCGAGCGGGGCAAGCTCTGCGTTCTGCTTGACCACGCGCAGATCGTCTGCCTTCTCGATATCGTGCTTGCCGGCCATGCGCTTGATGTAAAAGGCACGCTCGCGCTTGGCCCGGATCTCTTGTACTCGCTTCATTGCCTTCACCGTAGTGGCCATGAGGTTACGATCATAACGCACAGGAACGTTGCGGCGTTTCTCAAACTCGAACGTCGAATCCTACAAACGCATTCGTCAATATAAAAGGTATGGATCGACGCCAACTGCACTTACAATGACCATTTCCTTGCCGGCAGCCTTTCTGAAGGCCTTGGTCCAGCGCACCTTACGGGGATTACGCTTCATTTTGAAGTTTCGGTTGCACTTTGATCGGCAAAAGCGGAATGTCTACAGCGATCCAACAAATGAACACAGGATCCTAGTATCAAAAGGTAGACATACCTTGCTATCGTTGCGGACGAACATGGTACCGTGACCAGGGTAGCACGGGCCTGAGCAAAAGTAGCACCGATCGATATGCATTGAGGTGGAGTAGACGAAAAAAAAGGTGGAAGTCGAGAGACTACGCTTGACCAATTACTTCCTCTCAGAGATAAGCCACTTCAATTTCCTTATATTTTTCGGGTGAGCCAAGAGCGGCATTGACCACTTTTTCATGCGCTCTGAACCCAGCCGCGCCTCCAGGCACAACCAACAAAACCACGAGCTCGCTCGCACCAACGCCTTCCTCCTGATGCACAATCGCAGGTTGCAAGATGACCTATTTCAACTGAGAGCAGAGAATCTGGCTCTGCGTGAGCAACTACTACTGAGTCGTCGTCAAAAAGAGGCGCAACCACGACAAGAACCAGACCAAGAACCAGAACCAGAACCAGAAAGCGACAGAAGCCCACCTCCTGTACACGACACACCGGTGAAAGCATGCCACACAACAAACACGCTGCTTAAATCCATCATGTCTGCCGAACGTCACGTACCTGCACAGACGGCGGAAATCACGGAAGCAGCACCAGAGCCAGTGAGCTCCGTACGAACTCGCACCAGTAACAGACGCCAAGCAACCAGCAAAACGTACACGTTGCCTCGACTAAACCAAAAGCTCCGTAAAGGCGACCCGTATACCTTCGGATATTCTCCCAAACAAAAGGAAAAACGGATGAGTTAGGCTTTACAGGAGGGTGTAACACAGTTGAAAAGGATCCTTTGTTGCAACACTTGAGTGTTGTCTTTTTCCGACCGAACCAGCCCTGTTAAATGGCCAGCTGTCTCTAGAGAGATACAGCTTACGTGGGATCAACACCGAGCCTACCTTTCAGCCTGTACTTAGAAGAGGAGCTTATGATTCTGGGAGTTCTCTTTGTTTAGGCCACATATGCTGGTGTATTCCTGCTAGTCATGAGGGCTTCCGACACTTCTACTCTCATCTACTGCAGAATTCGTAGAGACAACCGCAAACCAAGTGACTTGATCATTTAACCTTCGCGAAAGGAGCAATCGACGATGACGGCCGTCACCAACGTCAGCTTGCATATATCAGAATCAGAATCCAAGCAAGAGACGAGTTGCAGTAGAAAGAAAGGAGAAACCTATATAAAATAACGCCATATAAGAGCATAGGTATCACTGTACGCACTGTACATACATACAGTATGTCATACACGTAATGGATATGGTGTGCATCTTACCATTGATATTGATAGACTACCATGCACTCTGTCATGATGTAGCGTGACTAGACAGCTGACGTAGATGGGATGCACCATGCACCATGCCCCTGATGCATTGTAATCTACGCTGCTTCTGTCATCTCTACTGTCTGCTTCCCGCAAGGTGATACAAGTCTAACCCTCATGACGCTATACTTTTCGCCGCCGAGGCATTCATGTATAAGGAGCAAGATATAGTCGATCCAGTCTAGAAGAATACCAATAAATAATATCTCTCAAGGCCACCCGACCCAATATGAAGCGTCTTCTTTTTTTTTAATATTTTTGCCAAGATAACAAAATGAATCGGGAAAGGACAGACAGCAAAAGGGCATCTGTTGCAGGAAAGAACCTCAACTGCCTTTTTTGGTAAGCGTGGATTTTCGAGCCTTTTCCATCATTTGTATAGCATTTATTGTCCCTTTCTTTTTAATCTTTTTTCTTCCTTCTTTATTTTTGCAACGCTGGCTAACGACGAAGAAGATCAAATAGCTGCTGTTCAGCGCACACGAACTCATAGCCAGAGCAGTGGCAGAACAAGCGGCCGAATCAGCAGGACCAGCCGAGATCGGATAGGCCCCCTCCCTTCAGGTCCTCCGAATGATCGGGCGAACAAGAATAAAAACCCGCCTCATTTTGTGCACGTCCGGACTCTACGATTTTATCAAGGCGGCATCCGGCCACGCCATATGCGTGCTATACGAATTATAGGCCGCTCCGGGTTCATCGCCAAAGGTGTTGTCTACGGCATCATTGGAGTATTGATTTGGTAAGGCTAAATTGAGAGACAGGACGGGACTTGTATCATTTTTAAGACTACGTCATTGTTGATCTCGATTTCTGCGAAACAGCACCAATGTCTCTGGCGCGCACACACCCAATGGTAGCGAAGGCAATGAATCTCCCCAGGTAAATAAAGCTTGCCTTTTCAGTAAACTGGAATGAATTCCCACGTGACTCAGCGAACGCTCTGTTTATAGGGTGCCTTTCTTTTGCTCGGAGGTATCCCCGCGGTAGGCCGACCGATCCTCGTGATTATGGCCATCGGTCTTGTAACCTACCTTGTCTGGCGTTTCTGGGAAGCTATTACTGGCCAAGGGTGCGACGCGCGACTCAGTCCAAGAACCAACTTCTTCCGGTATCGCTTGTCGCCCATTGTCAGTGGTTGTGTCTACCTGGCCTATCTCTACTATCTTGTCCAGATGATCTATCAGACGAGCGCACAGCAACAGCAGACCGCTGCGAGCAACTCGTTTCCTGGTTCGTGGACCAGCAGCACGGTTGGCAGCGCTTTTATCGGCATTTTTGGCATCGCGTTCCTAATCGCTCTGGTGACGCAAGTCGTCAATGCCGTGACGGGAAATTTCATACCCGACCTCAAAACGTGCAGCGTCCGAGACGTACCCCGGCAATGGGAAGCGCGACTCGTCAATTTGTCCGGTCGCGTTGGATTTGGCGGACGTGCAGCCATGTTTGGCACATTATCAGGCTTCTTTTGGGACTCGCTCGCGAAACGCAACGAAAGCGGCGACAAGAATATGATTGCAGCCGCCATAGGAAAGCTCTCTACTCACAAGGGCGGCCGCTTTTTCATGATTCTCCTCGGAGTCAGCCTCATTATATACGCCTTGTTTGCCATTGGAAACGCCTACTACAAGTATTTCCCAACACCTCCACCTTCCCGAATTCCTCTGTATCATGTTATTGATGGCAGCGAAGAATACGACTATGGACAAGAGCAGCATGAGGAGGAAGAACAAGAGTCCTCCACCGGGCAACAGCAGGAAAGCAATGAAAGAGAAGCACCAAACCCAGCTTGTCGGCAACAGGAAGAAAAACCTCGTCGCCCTTGGTGGAAGCGGCTCTTAAAACCAGTTCACCCCGTCCCTGATGACGAGAATGCAGACCCGGAAAAAAGTCACCGCTGAACACACCTATAACTTAATTTATATACACTCACGTTCTAATACCTTCAGCTCATATTCACACACAGTACATACGCACATACACACATACGCACACAAGTCTTAAATTATGTTGTAGCTACACGGTAGCATAATAGTACCAAAGAATTTATTGTGTATATACATACACCATGAGCCGATCGATCAGGCGCTATGTGGAACACACTCCTCGGTACGAGACAGGAACAAAAACATTACCATATTTGGATACACCGAGCAAAGAATAAACGTCAAGTTTCTAGGCTCTTGCTGATTGAATGCATGTAATAGGATGTGGAAAGAATGTTGTGAGGGGAACCATTAACAGACAACAACAAAAAGGAAACGGGACCATGACATACACGGTCTATTTTTATACTTAAATTCATACAACAATGGATGCACGCAGGGTTGCTTATACATAGTCTCGCGCCTTCTCTTCTTTTCCTCTCTTCCTTTCTCTCTCTTTCCAACTTTTTTCTCTGCCATTTTGTGCTTTTTGTAAATACAACATCTGCTCTCCTTTATGAAGACCCTTTTGTACATTTTTTTGGTGGCCTTTGTTCTAGCTGCATCCAATGTTGTTCTCCTTGCGGCTGCACCCACCACAGCACGACAAAAACTCAACAATGATCCGATACATCGATATGCCATTGCTGCGCTTGGGCGACGTGATCTTCCACAGAACTGGGATAATAATGGTGCCTCACCCACATCAACTGGAGCTAAATCTCACGAGACACACGATTGCAAAATTGATGATGGCAGTACGTACGCAAAAAAAAGAAAACTATTGGCTCTACCGCTACTCTAGAGTTGCATAGACGAAGTAGTCTAATCCACGATGCGTCTGCTATTGTATACCTGCCAACGTCTAGATTGCGGTGGCGTCACTTCAGGCGGTTCAGGACATAATGACGACGATAGCAGCAGTAACAGCAGTCATGACTCAGGTATAGGGGGGTCTCATTCCCATGACATATCTTGCTTTCCTGTTACTGATATCACGGGTAACTTGAAAAAAAGAAGCGGCGGCCATTTACGGTTCAGACATTGTGACACCACAATTGGGCGTGGCCGGCGCCATTTTTATTGTATTAGGCATTTACTTGATGCTCTTTGGCTTCCGTTCTTTCCGGATGACACTGGTCGTCTGCGGCTTTCTCACATTCGGTATCTAGGGTCACTTGCCATTTCATGAGCGAAAATGCTTACATATGTATATGCGCATATCTCCTCTATTATTAGGTCTATGCACATGGGTGGGCATGGCAAACACACAACCGGAAGGCGGATTCATCAATAACGATATTACCATGATCGTCGTTCCGGTCGGCATCGGCATACTTGGTTCTATCTTGTACGCCTTCTTTTGGAACTTGACCATGTATCTGGTGGGGGGTCTCGGTGGTCTTGCGCTGGGGCTTTTCATCCTTTGCTGGAGAGAGGATCTTGTTATTACACAGGTATGTAAATTCTTTTTACATTTGCAATGTAGGGCGCCTGTTTTTTTGTTTACAAGCAGAGCAGGTAGAAAACTTGCACAGATGCGTGTACTAACTATCCCTACGTGTGAATCTTGTAGGATGTCGCACGGGCCTGCTACCTGGTGGCCATCTCGGTCTTTATGGCGTGTGCTACCTTCTTTTTGGAACGTTATGTGATCCTGTTCTCAACATCATTTACCGGGGCCTACATTTTTATTATCGGGATTGACTTTTTAGTACATACCGGGTACCTCGCGGGTATCAAACGCATTCTCGACCATAACCCGCTCCATGAGGTGACTTACACGATCACGGGTAAAGTCAAGGCTATGCTGGCGGTCACTATTGTACTCGCCGTTCTTTCTCTCGGTTGGCAGTTTCTCTACAACCGTCATCGCGCTTTCGGTGTAAATGTCGTTGATACCAAAGCGGCTCATCACTCACCGCCTCCGTCGGCTGCACGAGAAGAAGCAAGTCATCATGACAGCGGGGGCGGGGCCAGCGGTGAAGCGGAAGGAGGACACGGAGACCACGGCGGGGAAACTGCGGCTGGTAGCCACCATGCTGAAGCGGGTAGCGAGAAATAGTATTCCATGCAATAATATGTAGTAGTAATCTGCAACTATGAGATAATATATCGGGAAAAATACTCTGTCTGATATCTATTTCATACGACAATACTGTATATATATACATTAAACATATTTGTATACGCTTCTCCCGCTGCCAGAATATCAACCATTTGCTCATCCCGTATTTAATGTAAGTTAGCGCTACGCTTATAGATATTCGCTAATGCTCATGCCTTACTGCGAGCTCAAATAATCAGGTTTTTCGTCGTAGTATCGACAGGCCAGACGCCCAAAGTAACGAATGGCTGAATGGGTTACTGCGGCAAAAGTCAGGCACCAATGATGTCGGTCGCATCAGGCGCGTTCTCCGACTTGCATTTGTCGACCAGTTACACCCTTTTCCACCGTAAACGTAAACGTAATACAACCACTCAATAACCGACCATGACAGAAGCAGGAAACTGGTGCCTGATTGAGAGTGACCCAGGTACAGTGAGACGCTGGAATATTGTCACGAGCTCAACGATCCGCCCAATAGGCGTGTTCACCGAGCTGATCCAGGGCATGGGTGTCCGGGGCGTTCAGATGGAAGAGATCTGGAGTTTAGACGAATCCACCATGGAGCAGCTGCGGTAAGAGACTCTGATTCTAGCGTCTACTCCGTCTATTGTGTTTAACTGACCAGCGTTGAACTTCTTAGACCTATCTATGGCTTGATCTTCCTCTTCAAGTGGCAAGGCAATGAGCCGACACCCGCTCAGGACGACAGCGATCAGGGCCTGACCGACCACATTTTCTTTGCAAACCAGGTCATTAACAACGCATGCGCAACACAAGCCATTCTCTCTATCCTCCTCAATCGTGACGATATCGAGCTCGGTTCAGAGCTGCAAAACTTTAAAGAGTTCGCGGCTGACTTCCCACCCGATGTACATATCTGCATATACTGATGTACTTCTGGCACAAACAGGATGCTCACAGAAGCTATTTTTTCATAGATGAAAGGACTGGCTATCTCTAACAGCGAGCTGATACGCTCGGTTCACAACTCCTTTGCACGGTCAGACCCCTTTGTAAACGAAATGCAGGACCCGCGGTCGAACAAGGACGAGGACCTGTATCATTTCATCGCTTATCTTCCGATTCATGGCGCCCTTTACGAGTTGGACGGTCTGAAAAAGGGCCCGGTGAACTTGGGTAAGTTAGCAGAAAAAAAAAACAGACAAGGGGAGAATAACCTCGCATGAATAAGTGTGTGGGTTCATAAGCTGACGTATATGTGCTGTTTTTTGATTTTATTGATAAGGGGCATGTCGCGATGACGACTGGGTGGGCAAGGCCAACGAGGCCATCATGAACCGAATGGGCCAATACGGTGCATCCGAGCTTCATTTTAGCTTGATGGCCTTGACGCGCGATCGGGTGGAGTTATATGAAGAGCAGATCGAAGAGGTGGACGGCATGCTCTTGTCTTTACCTGAGGATAGCTCGGAGCGCACCCAGTTGAACGCGGATCGCGCGATGATTGAACACAAGCTCCACCTGGAGAAAGAGAAGCGAGCGCGCTGGCATGTAAGTTATTATCAAATGGCAAAGAAGCAACCAATGTGCCTGATACACAAGCGTCCTGTAGAGAGAGAACGTCCTGCGCAAGCACAATTTTGTCCCTATGATCTACAATCTCTTGCGTATCTCGGCGGAAAGAAACGAACTGAAGGGCCTGGTGAACACAGCAAAAGAAAAGGCAGCAGCCAAAAACGCATCCAAGAAGGCTGCCAATGCAACACAATAAACATCTGAACGAACACTTGCTCAAGGGTAAAAATAGCTTACGTACTATGCCAAAAGTTTACCACAGAATTTGTGTACGTAGCCACCCAGCCGAAATGGATCGGGTGATCTTCTCCGAAGCTTGGCATTTTCACTGCACTTTGTTCTGGTGCATTCATACAGGTGTTTCAACATTTATTCCATGCAGAGTGTGTGAGAGCGTATTATACTTTGTTTATTGCCAAGTGTTTGGCAGAAGAAGATCATTTGATGACGACGGGCTGGGTACCTGATTCTATGGATCTGTGATCCTTGTAAGTAAAAATGATAAAGTGGCTACTCAGTTGTGTCGAAAATGTTGCGTGTCATCCTCATGGCGATAGGAGAAATGTTGCTCGGAAGGGGGTCGGGGAAGGAGGCCGCCTCTTTCAGGTACGTAATCTATTTGGTATGCTGGGTGCTCTATTATTATTGAAAGGACCCATATGTATGGTAGTCATATGATCTGGAATTCAGGTCGCGTTGTTGCGGGCATCATGAAGCTTTAATATAATAGGATCAGAAAGGATGGACTGGTAGATTAATCTATAAGGAAGGGATCTATAATGCTCATACTATCGCAATGATGCATATGCACCCATGCATATTTACTGACACGGCGCGCACTAACCATCAACGGATTACTCACTGACCTAATTTACCTTGTGGGTCATGCTCGCTACGACGCCGTGTATGTGTGTGAGACTTTTGACTTTTTTTAAGTTCGTTCTTCTTTTTTTCCTTCCTCTTTTCATTTTTCCTTCCTTCTTGTCAGCGTATTCTTTCATCACTAAACGATGGGTAAACACAAAGAACCCAGCTCTCTCCTCGACAACTTCTTGGCGAATTACTCTGCAAATGGTGTTAATCCCTTACCCGCAGGTACACGCCTTGTTAACCAAGGAAGAATGAACTGACTGGAAGTCAACAGATCTGGCATTCATGCCCGGAGCTGCCGGTGCAAGCGGTCCGCTGCCTGATTCCATGGTAAAGCTTTACGCCCTTCTATTTATATTTGGGCCAAGTCGGATAATCGGCTTTTGACTTACTTGGCTTTTCGTGTTTACTTTATAGAGGGCCTCTACCTTGCTGGAACAGATCGGTCGTGAACGTGGGTGGTCACGAGACCAAATCGAGGCAGATTTTCAAGTGCTTGACAAAAATCGCCTCTATCTCGTAAGTCAATATCTCGGCTGTATATAAAAGAAAACACCGTCGAGTGTATGACATGTTTACCTGTATACTTTTTATAGTTACGGGATCTGCGTGCCCTTTCAAATCAAAGTTGGCTGGTAAGACCGATGGGCATGATTCCGGTGTGACACAAGAGAATGAGGAAGTCCTGACGATGTTTCCAAAGTTGCTTGAATTTCTCCCTCTCGTGCGCGATCTGCTCAGAGGGGCCATTGATCCAGGATGGGAGGCCAAACTGCACGCAGCAGAAAGGGTCGTCAAGAAGAAGAAGGACAAGAAAGACAAAAAGATGAAGAAAGATAAAAAAGACAAAAAAGAAAAGAAGAAATATGTGCTGGGTGAACCTGTCATACCAATGACGATTCCCCCTGCGAGTATGATCGATTCTGAAGACGAAGTGAGCCAGGACCCGGAGACAGTGCGAAACACCATTCGAAATGGTTCTATCGATGTCGGCAAAAATGAGATACTTGCACATACACCCCCAAGCACGACAAATGGAAGTCCACGTTCCTCTTCCTCAAGATCACCGAAAAAGTCTGTGTCATTCGACGATCACACCGAAGAAATATTGGACCATGACAATAAGAAAGGCGACGCCAACAGCATTTCCAGTAGCGATAGCAGTATCATCGACAGCAGCAGCAGCAGCAGCAGCAGCAGTGACACAACAGCTTCGTCCGATAACGACGCTGGCGAGACGGAACGCGCAAGGACAGCCATGGCACAGCAACGTCCTCTTATCCATAGCAGCCGCCCCATCCAACCCATCGATAATCGCCGCATCCGGGTTCGTACAGCTTCAGGAACCACGTATGAATGCGATCGTCTTTGTCCGCACAAGGGCGTCGATCTGTCGGCGTGGGGCCAGGTACGAGGTAACACGCTCGTATGTACAAAGCACAGCTGGACATTCCCCCTCGAGGGTGGAGGCGTAGGGCCCGGGGGACGGTCGGTGAATCCATGTCAGGTGAATGATTGGTGATTGAACTACATATGACATATCGTACATACATACTACATATTTACGCAATACAGATATACGCATATATATTCTACAGACATGCATACATCCATGACATCTGTACACAGCGGAGGGGTGGGGTTCCCCGATTTGCTTTTATTATTATACACCTATTTCTTCTTCTTAGGAGCCTTGAGGGGCACAGCGTGGAGATCGCGTCCCTGGCGATAGAACTCGCGCCAGGCGAGGATATACTTGCGTTGCTTGGTTTCGATACCCATGTCGGTCCGCATCATTCGGGTTGTTGCAGTGAATAAGCTATCCCATGTCTGTATGGCACATCTATTTTGTTATTCTTTTCCCTTCTTCTTCTTCTTCTAGTATCTTCTCCACTTGCCTCAAAGCTGTCGGCATGCTGTTCGCAGTTGCGTCCGATCGCCTTCAGGAAATCAGCAGGTTCCTTGATGGCGCCTAGAGAAACTTAATGTGAGAGGGGCTCTTGAATATATGCCATAGTGGCTAATTACCTCTTGGCGGAGGTACGGGCTTCGAGGCCTGGGCAGCGGCAGTGTGTGCGCATCGGACACCACGAGTAATGGCTCGATTGAACATGGTAATGGACGGTCAGTCTGGTTACTGGGCTGCGTCGCCGTTTGACACAATTCCAGGTGAAGCTCCTTCTCCAAGCCACGCTGAATTTGTATATAATGAAACGAAATGCCTATGCATCTGGCTCTTCCTGCCCGTGCCTCTCCTCCAAGTTTCTTACTTCTCCTTCTCCCTCAGACTTGCTTCACATAGGTGATATACTGTTTAAACATTTCGCAAGTTCTCGTATGAGACATTATGCCTTAGCAGAAACTCCCATTGAATGTGCCGCTTGGCTGGGGTTATCACAGCCTAGCTACACTTGCTCTTTGGGTCAGTCTTGTCCTCTTCGTACGCTAGTTTGACCATTATTGAACCAGCCCTTCACGATCTCCTAATGATTTACTGGGCTGTGTGGGTGGTTGTCCTCGTCGAGTTTATTGAAGATCTCAGCAAAGTCCGCCTGAAATACAACCGTTATTCAAAGCCTTCTGTCTTGGTGGATGTACCGTCTCCATACGCCACAGATAGTGTTTACATTCGTTTGCAGCGAGTTCAATTGGTGGCCTTCTGATGTTTTGCTTTGATAAGCATATCAGGCTCATACCACGGATTCAGCTGAGATCGATCCGTTTGCTACTTCGTTTCTTTTTCCCTCGACCTACCTGGCTAAAACGCGGATATCCCCCTACATAGTCCATCATTAATTAGCATATGTGCATTTTTGAACCGGGTGATCAAACAAGACATAAACTGGTAAACGAATAATAAATTTGCTTCTGAACAGCAGTTCTAATATGCTGTACGCTTGACACAACGTCGCCAATACTTAGCAGTAGTTCAGTATGCTTGGATTGAGTTCTTTTCTTTCAGATTGCACCAATGCTCAGACTATTGAGCTTATTCTAACTCCAAATGTACCTGTTCGCGATAACCCCTTTGATGCACCTTGTGATTATCTTGCCAGGGCAGTGCATCCGCAGCTGGCTATTATGACTTTAGGCTAGGCTTGTACTCATGTGGTACTGATTCATAAACACTTTTGTCGGCGTTGCTTTTAATTCAATAGGTACTCTGTAAAGTCAAACCTGACGTTGTAGCCCCGGTCATGAAGGTGCCAGCAACTTTGAGCTTGACCTCCTTCACTGACCTTATGAAAAATACCTGCGTCTGGAACGGGATAGCTAGAGTATCATGTTCTTTGTGTGCTAGTTATATTTCAAAAAAAGAATGTCTTCAGCGTTATGATGTAACTACGCAAATGATTGGGAGTATTAGCATGTTCATCGTCACAGATGCTCATCTACATCCATTTGCTATCGACGCGAGTATGTAATTTCAGAATGGGTTACGATTATCATCTAAAATGACAAATTTTTGTGGATATTTCTACAAACCTTGTCGAGACATGGTACTAATTTCCACCAGTGATCAAAAACATTTTCGTGTAACTCGTCCGAGTCGGCGCCAGTGCCGCAAAAAAATACTTTCCCTTTGATACTGTTGGGCCTTCTAAGCCGTTCTATCACTGCTCTTTCCTACCTTGTTTTGGAAACCGTCGAAGCAATAAAGAGAAGTATGTGTATGCTGGATGATTTCTCAATAGAAGGAACAAAGACTATGCGCCAATGTGCCGTCGTCAGCCGAAAACAATGCTTTTTACTTTTTCGTAACAGGACGAGATAGAATGAAATAAAAATCAATGAACAAGAGTAATAACACCCTTTTTTGTAGAGCAGTGTACGTAAAGCGATCCAGTCGCGAATCACGGTGCGTGTATAGTAGACAGAAGAGGTAAAGGGTAGAAATAAAGTGGAGAAAATACAATATTACGGATAAGCAGAGACGGGAACCAAGTAACCGTCGTCGTGCGTAGAATGACTTGCTTTGTGATGCGTCGAGAGCTTGGTAAAGAATAGCGGGCCAGCGCAAATCGTTGTATCCACCGACAGCTTGGGACGCATCTTTTTGGCAGTCAAAGTAGTAGTAGTGGTGGACGGGTTGGATGATTTGTCCAGCAGAAGACCGTGGTTGTCACCTTCACCTTCCGAAATAGGTGTACCCGGGCTACTCGTTTCATTGCTGCTGCTGCTACTCAGGTCATCATCACTGCCGTTACAGGAGAAAGGCGCGGCAGGGATGGCAAGAGAGAGCTCTTTGGGAGCCTTGAATTTGTACAACGTTGTGTGCTGGAAACGACCACCGCGGTCGTACTCGTCTGCTGAATAGGTCTCGAGAATTTCTGGGCTTCCAGGGTCGAACCGAACCGTGCGGACTGTGCGTTTCCGTTTTTGACCAGCCAGCGTTGTCAACATGATGGGCAATAAGCGTACGGGATATGTATATCGGTTTGTTTTAGTGTGTTTGACGGACGACTCGCGTTCGTATATGTGCAGAAAGCAAAGGAAAGGAGAATGCGATGAAACAAGTAGAAGATGAATGTGCACAACTCTAATCTTTCTGTCGAGCGACGAAGAAAGAGAAAGCAAAAGAGGGGGAGTCAGGGGATACGGGGAATGGGATTTGGGGAGGGGTATGAAAGAATGTATGTACGTATGTATGTATAGGCGTGGGGCGGAAAAGCAGACAGCTGCAATGAAAACGGGGAAGAGGAGGAGGATGAGGGATTCTGGAAAACGAATGGAGAGAAAGGAGTACGCTGCAAAAGAGTAAGAGAAGAGAGAGAAAAACGGGCGGTAGGTGGGTTGGGTTCATGATGTTTTATTTATTTTTTTCGTCAAGAGGATGAAGATCTGTTTCCCAAAATAGACAGGATAATTATAGAGACGTGTGCGACCATTCTTCCGGATTACCTCTTCTGTCAATAGTGAGCTTTCGCATTTATGAGAAGCAAGACGAAGAAAACCAGGAATTAAACCACTCCTCAAAAAGCAAGTACTCTGCGTTTCTCGTCCGGAAACCGGGCTGTGTCTTTACTATGGACTTCTACCGTCCACGCCACACTGCCCAGAAAATAGGACCTATGCTTATTGTGATAATTTTTCGACCTATCGTTCCACAAATTAAAGCTTGCTCGTAAACCAAAGTATACAATACTTTAAACACTTCTACAAATTTATAATAGATGGCCCTTGCGCCCATACCTACTGTGCCCCTGACCTCCCTACCCACTCTGATCAGTATCAAGGCCCACGACAGAGTATAAACATATACCTTATTGAAAATATCCACGGTGAGCATGTTTATTATTATTTTAAGGCGGCGCACTGGTTATCTGGTATTTTTTTTTTCTGCCGTACGTGTAGCCTATGAAATTAGCAGCCGCCAGCAGGTTCACTTATGGTGGGTCGGCGAGTAATGCACTATTCGCATGATGCTAGAATGTTTTCAGCACCAATATGAATTTACTACGCCTCATCTCAAAAATTTGACACAGATATTTTTTCCTTCCTGAATAACAAGGGCTAAAATATGGCTCTTCTGGGTCTCAAATGATGATCTTTAGCCAACGATGCTCGTCTGAGTATACGGCTGCCATCACCGCCCTCCGCGTATGTCCGTCGATGGGTACAGCCGAATTGAAGAAGCAAGAATAACGAGCCTTCGCACTGGGGAGCTTTCGAAGTAAAAACCATGTTTCATGGAGGTTATAAAAGGAATGCATTTCTCTGTCGAGGAAAAGTTAGTCATTCGTAGCCATCATACCGGTATGCAATTGGAAGATGCTTATTTGATAATAGAAATGAGATGATTCTCAGTATACGTCTCAGTATACTACGATATCGAGTGCAAGATGCGAGTTTTTCTTCCATTATACACTCTTGTAAGAAGGCGGGAGCGAGGTGGGCATAAAGGCGGTTGCAGCACGTGACCTTGTGAATGGGCGGAGTAACGCACAAAAGGTAAGATAGACGCATAATAATGAAATGCAGTATTCAAAACGAGGAGGAAGGTGGTCTGTGGTGCATAAAAGACAAGTAAGAAGGGGTAATTCGAGTTCATGCGTAAGGTAAGCAATCAAAAGCCCACACATTTACAAACACCATTATTCAGTCCAATGTCGGGGAAAGAGTAAAGTAGATGGATAGGACTGGTACTATGATACGAGAATGAAGAGAATGGGTTGGCCTGTGCATACTATAACCAACGTACGAATCTTCCCGAGAAAGGAGTACACTGTTAGATGCCCAGAGAGAAACTCATGGTATAAAAAAATGCTGTATCTGTGCATACTTTTTTGCCCAAATTGGATAAACTGTGCGTGCTGCAGCTGGCCTTCCATACATCAATGAACGAACCCAGTTGGGCTGGCAGGCGTGGCCAGGGCTTTCTTATGTCGATGTATCGAAAAAGGGATGATGAGGCTTATCGCTCAAAAAAAACAGATAGGCGAATCGTTATATCGACGATGGATTGAAGCGAGGATCTCAGTTTATCCCAGAATGATACAGCACACCTATCTGTATGTATAAGCTTTTTTGTGAAGCAAAAGCAATGTTACACCAATGATAACCAGTGTGCGATATGTATGCGTCGGAGAACTAATGAGAGACAATGCTCTCCTCTCTTGTGAGCTTGCTGTCTCCATGACATCAAAAGACCGCTTGCCCCGCCCGGCTTAAATATTTCTTTTTGGTGTTTCACCGACAGCCGTTTTTATACAACACTTTTTCACTTTGTGTGTGTGTGAGAGCGTGTGTGCCTGTCTTTTTTCTCTTTCTTCTTACATGAGGTCGTCATGTCTTTCCCCACTATAATATGCCGTGTCAGGGCTATCTACTCTTTCCACTCCGAAGAGCCCTCGAGTCTCAACTTTGACAAAGGCGACTATATCGACGTCCTGGCCCAGCTTGCCTCGGGCTGGTGGGATGGCTGGTAAGACACTGCACTGGTGGAACGAAATGAAACGGAAGGAAGCGCTCATGTTGAATGGCTGCTTGCTTTTACCAGGTGCGATGGCTCACGAGGCTGGTTCCCGAGCAACTACGTCGAGATCATTGACCCAGCACCTACTGCAGCAGATGCGCTTTCGCTGGATTCAGCAGAGAACCTGCAGTCTCCTACGCAGTTGCAGTTTCGAGGGCTGCCACCTGTAGAAGACGACAAGGCTGCGAGGCCGTTCACTCTCCACGCCGCAGACTTGCGCTCTCCACCGACTTCACCCACCTCGACCACGACAACTTCTACCACAGCCACCTCCGCCCGCCACCCTCATCTTATTAATAATACGAATAATAACAGTAATTATAATCACGTCCCCCACCATCCACAGCCGCGCCGCAAAAAGGACAAGAAACGCCGCGCTTCTCGTCAGCCACGGCCGTACTCATCCGTCTCCCTCGCCACACCCACGTCCAATTTTGGGTGGACAGCCAACAGCATCATGAGCCGCAATAGCTCTGGAAGCAGCTTGGATAGAAAGATCCTACCTGACGGCTGGTCTGTTCAGGTGGCCGAGGACGGCGTCACCTGCTTCTACTACAACCATCGCACTGGCAAAATGCAGTACGAGCATCCCATGCTGTCTGATACCGAGTACGACAGCCACGACGACGAAGCTGTTCTCGGCGCCAGCGACGATAGCTATTCAGATATCGACGAAGATAAATTCCATGATGCACGTGAAACCCACTACGACCCTGCTATGAAACCCAACCGTCTCAGTCTCGATTCTTTGCCGGCCAATGTCGATACGCCAGAGACGGTGATCTCGGATGCAAGTCCTCATGTACGTTCACGCTGCAAAAAAAACACTTCTTTTGATTGCATGCATACTAAGCTGTCCATCGATAGGCTGCTCACCAGTGGGTGGAACGAGTGACACCGCAGGGGCGGCTGTACTACTGTAACCTCGCCACGCAGGAAACCACTTGGGACTACGATGATATCGACCGGGCGACAGGTCGCTTGGTAAGAATATTCTACTTGGCATTTTTTCTTTGTGTGTGTGTGCACGAGGGCAAAAGCTAAGCCATTTACGTCAGAAAAAGCCCAACCAAGAAACCGACCATGAGGATCCCGAAAGATCGGGTCAGTTCCCCTCCTCGCGGGATTCAACCGCTTTTGTAGACGAATACGATCCATCCATCGTCGCCTCAAATGCGCCCAGCACCTCTGCCATCCGCGAAGACCCACTCACTTGGCACAAGCTGGCTGGAGATGCTGCAAGCGCCATCCATCGCCTCAACTCCGCAGCTCAGCGCGGAAGTCGCGATACGTTCACTGCTGACGCGTCCGCCGTCGTCGTCGCCATCCGCGTCATGCTCTACGCCTCAGGCTCGCTCGATAAGGACTCGGGCCACATGCAAGACCGCGTTTTGCGCGAATTGCACCGCGCCGTCATGGCCTCGCTTTCTAAGTTGGTGCTCTCCGTCAAGACCGCTTCCGAAGGGTGGGCGATGGCGAGTCAGCCCGAGGCCTTAATGAAGGTGCAGCGGGATGCAGGCGATCTCTTGTCCGCTGTGCGCGGTTTTGTGACGACCTGTCAGGACAAACAAATCACCGTTGAGCAGGTGAAGCCGCAGTTGTTGATTGACACGCGACGCGTCTCTGTTGTGTTTGACACCGTCGATTACAATTCCCCTGTTCCGCCGATTGCCACCTCCATGGATGCTGCCAACAAGCGGACGAGCATCATCGAGCAAGGGGTGGTTCAGAAGGCGAAGTACCCGCTCAACCAGGACCTCGTCGTCAGTCTGCAGACGCACGCCAACCAAATATACTCGTCTACCGATGCGCTCTCGAAAGCCTCCGCTTTCATCCTCTCCACGACCTATGACGACGACGACGACGAAAACCATGCCGAGATCGACCGTGATCCAGCCAAGACACGGTCCAACGTAGTCATTTTATTCCGCAACATGTCCATGCAGATCGGCCAGTATCTCAGTATTCTGGAAGACGTCGATCTCGCCAGCGTTGACAGTTCAAAAATCCCGTCCCTGGCTGGGTTCCGTATCAACAAACAGAATCTGTACAACGCCGTGGGTGTCCTCTTTGGCGCGGTGCAAAACTTGAACAATGCCCACACGGACCTCGAGCAGGCTGTAACGGATATTGAGGATGCAATCAATGCCATCGAGACGACTATCGGATCGATTCTGACGAGTGTGGAAGAGATGGTAGAGCAGCGCAAGCTGTGGTACATGCAGATGACTTCAGGCGAGTCAGAGACACCTCTCTCCCCCGTCATGGGCAACGAGGTCGAGACAGACGAAGAAAGCCGACAACATCAGCAGCAACAGCGGCCTGCTGTAGGCCATCAACACAGACCTTCGATTGCCGCCGACGGCCGCAAACGTCCGATGATGAATCGTCCTGCGGAAGACAGCGAAAATGGCCTGGGGCACGATTACACGCCGGACGAGATCGTCTTTGGGTCTGATGGTAACGTGAAGGGCGGCACCTTGCCGGCCTTGGTGGAACGCTTGACGCTTCATAATAGTCTCGGTAAGGCTTTGTTGTGCAACACAGGGCGAGACACATGGTCTGATCTTTTTTAAATTAGACACGAGCTTCATTGCCACTTTTTTGCTGACTTACCGATCATTCTGTACCACCGAGGAATTTTTAAGTTTGCTGGAGCAACGCTACACGCTGCGTGCCCCCGAATGGCTCACACCCTATGAACTGGAAACTTGGACTGAGAAAAAGCAGAAACTCGTGCGTCTACGGTAAGTTGTAAAGAGAGAGAAAGGCCGTGTTGGGTTCAGTATCTTACTCATCATCTCTGAAAAAAAATTTGGGATTCAGTGTATTTAACGTCATGAAAACGTGGCTTGAAAACTACTACAACGCTGAAGACCATGTCATTTTGGGCCGCCTCGAATTCTTCACTAACACGGTGATCCGCGATGCCTCTCCATTCTCGGCCGACCAGCTGAACCGGTTAATACGGAAACGCAAAGAGCTGGACGCCAATGATGGTCTCAAGAAGCTGGTGCCTAACGCACTCACGGGTCCGCTCCCCATTATGCCCAAAGATATCACACGGATATCGCTGCCTGACGTGGACCCGCTGGAATTGGCGCGGCAGTTGACACTCATGGATTTCAAGCTGTACAGCAGCATCCGTCCGATCGAATGTCTCAGCAAGGCGTGGTCGCAAGAGGGTGCCTCTGGCAAAGTGGCCTACAATGTCAAGCAGTCCATTGATTACTGTAACCGGTTGACATGTTGGGTCAGCGACAACATTCTGTCGTACGAGGAGGCCAAGAAACGTGTGGTGGCTATCAAGTACTGGGCGCAGGTCGCTAATGTAAGTGTTGGAACATATCCTTTTTGCATCTTTTCGCTCAGCAAGTATCATCTATAGCGCTGTCGCGGGTTGAACAACTACAACACATGCATGGCCATTATTTCTGCGTTTGACAATAGTGCTGTGGGTCGCCTCAAGAAGACGTGGGAGGTAAGTAATTTAAAGGCACTATCCTATGAGATGCTCATATCTATATTTTACACATCGTAGCTTGTCGGCAACCGCACCAACCAATCTTTGGCGTCCATTCGGAAACTCATGGGTGCCAACCGAAACTTCACTGAGTATCGTGAGATGATTCATTCGGTGAACCCGCCTTGTATCCCATTCTTGGGCATCTATCTCCAGGACCTCACGTTCATTGAAGATGGCAACCCGGATTATATCAAGAAGCAGACGAAGCTTATCAACTTTGCAAAGCGACAAAAGGCAGCCGAGGTGATCCGCGAGATCAACCAGTTCCAATCGCCGCCGTACACGTTCCATAGCATCACCGAGCTGCAGACCTTTATTCAATCGCATCTAGAGAGCAGTCGCGATGTCGACGTGCTATACGAAAAGAGTCTTCAGCTTGAACCGCGCGAACCGGTTGCTTCATAAATCAGCTACGCGTTTTACTCGTTACATATATACACACATTTCCTTTCATGCCATGCATATCAAGTCCCCGTTTTTATTTCGCGCTCAAACTAATGCGTGAAACATACATTCTTACAACTGTCTGCATGCCTTTTCTTCTACTCTCGCTTCGCCGCTCTATTTTCCTCTTACCCTTTCTTTTCTTATTGCCTTTCATCCCGCATCTCCCTTCCTCACCATTTGTACTCTTATATTATTGTCTGTTGTCCTTTTACTTCTTTCTTTCGTGGCTATTTAACAAGATCCTCAACGAGGACAATTGAAAAGACGAGATATCACTATAATCAGCGGCCTGCAACGCACATGGTACAATAACTCGAGGCATATCCTTGGTCCTAGAAATGAGAGCAGGATGTCGTGTCTCTGAGCTGCGTTCATGCTCGAAGGTGTCTAGGCGGGACGCATGGCGCAGTGCGTAGACTTCATTTATTCTCGAGTTTGGCAAACGGAAGCACATAAACCGATTGTACGCACATCTGCTTACTGGTACACATTGTTTTATTTGCGACCTGTATGATCGAAAGTCAATCTGGGGTCCAGATAGGAACGCAACGACGAAGACGAGGAATGAACACTCAAGTCTCCCAAGCAGAACATGAAGACAACTACTGTAATTTACATTGATGAACAAACAAAATCCTATGAGCTTGTCGTACAACACGTAAAATGCAAGAAAAAGCTGACTAGAATGTTTTGTGGATGCTGTAATATAGATTGCCTTCCCAAATACTGGGAGCGAGGCCCGCAACAGACAGGTACTAAGATGTGTTCGTGTCAATACCGTTTTGGTTACGTTGTTAATGTGCCGGACGCGACGTCTTAAGGGAGACTATCGGCGCTTGAGACTGACTTGGATGGGGTGCTCCTGTTCATGCTCGTCCACCCGGACCTGAGGATGCTGTGCCAACGTGCGATGTAGCTCTCCATATCTTGTCCAAGGTTGGTAATTTCTATTTGGCTGGTCGCCGGTTCCCGTACGGTGTGCGGCCGACGAGCCATCAATATAAAAGAAAACGCTGCGTTTGCAGACGTAGTATAATATTCCATAACTTGCTGTGTTCATTCTAGTCGTCATTACTTGGTAAACCAGAATAAGGACATGCTATATAATCCTAAAGTAATGGTCGCACTATGAAAAATGTGCATACAGCGAAATAGGCAACAAATGCGGGGACAATCCATGAATTTCGTCCTTGGAGCGCGTTTTTCATGGTGGGTTCCATGCCAAAGGGCAAGCCATTGCATTCTAATCTCGACATTTGCTTATACAGCCTACAACTTATATTCCCACTCTTGTCGTCGATAAAGGTAGGGCTCCCTTGCTCTCGCAACCTTGTGCTTACACAAAAGCCAAACAGCCCACGAGGACGACATTTGGTGCGTGGCATGGACACGCCACGAAAACCTGATCGCCACCGGATCAGCCGACGGCTCTGTCAAGATTTGGTAATAGCCAGAGTGCATATCTCTAGGTCAGCCTTTCGTTTTTCGTCGCACTTACGCTTTTGTTAGGGACGGTGCCTCGGGTGAATTTCGGCATGCCGTAGGGAGCGAGGCGTCTATCCCTTCTGCCGTGGGCGGACACATGGGCGTTATCTCGGTTGATTTCAGCGTAGATGGTACACGTAAGTCATGCTGACGCGAGCAGGACCGATGGGGCATGGGCTGGTCGAGTTGATGATGGCTATATAATCTATATGACAGGCTTAGTGAGTGCTTCCCTGGATTCCGTCCTGCATATCTGGAATGTCGAGAACAAGGTATCCCTCCAGCGAACGATCCAAGCCGAAGCGGTGCAGTCCTGGACAGCCAAGTTCAGCCCGGATGGGAAATACGTCAGCACGGGCTCCTACAATGGCCAGATTCACACTTACGACGTTGCCACCGGTGACCGTGTGTCCTCCATCCAGACCGGTGCTGATTTCATCCTCTGTCTCGCTTATGCAAGTGTTTCACCATGTAAAAGTAGTAACACGCCTAATATGTATATCTGTTCACATAGAGTGGGGACGGGAAATACCTTGCAGCTGGAACCAAAAGTGGTGTTATCCACGTCTACAATGTGGAAACCGATCAACTCGCCCATGCACTCTCTGGTATGCGTACATGGAGTGATTCGCTTGACGGACGGTCATGCTCATATAGAATATATAGGTCATGCACAGCCTGTACGGGCGCTGACGTTCGCGCCGGACAATATCACGCTCATCAGCGGCAGTGATGATCATTGTATCAACATCTACGACGTAGAGCACGGCAACCTGGCTTCCGTCCTAGAAGGTCATGACGGCTGGATTCTCTCCGTCGCTGCGAATCCTGATATCAGCAAACAGCAGCTTGCCAGCGTGTCTTCCGACAAGAAGGTCAAGGTCTGGGATTTAGCAATGCGCTCGGTCATCGAAACCCACGAAGTGCACGAAGACGCTGTAAGCTCTCTCTTTTCCTACAAGGCACAGAGGGTTGGGGACTATTCTAACATCAGCTCTCCACATAGGTTTATGGTGTGGCATGGAATGCGGAAGGAACTAAACTGGTATCGGTCTCGAGCGATCAATCCATTAAATGGTTCGCAAGCAGTGGATCATAAAATCGGGGCAATAAAACTCGAAAATGATTTCAATTATTTGTAGAGATAGAGTGTACGATCAAAGGATTCGGGAAGAGGAAGGGGATCTAAGGACACACTAAGAGCATACATATGCACCGTGATAGAAATAGTGATATAGGATATTTATATATATATCTTTTACCACAGCGAGTGGTATGCGGGATAGTAACTGCATCAAAAGAGAAGTTTTAGATGCATGCATACAAGACAATAAAATAGAGAACTTTACCCTGGCGGACAGGCCAAATCTGCCAGACGCCCAGTGTTGTCGCTCGCGTAGCCTTGATAGCCAAAGGGACCGGGCGTTAAGACCGGGTAATGAAGACTGCGGTGTTGTACGGGTGCAGCGGCGGCAGTGGGGCTTATGTTGTAGAGTGACTGCGCGTGCTGCTGATGAGCTTGCTGAAAGAGGCTCCAGTTACGCTGAGCGTGCCAGTAACGCTGGAGCCAGTGATACCGACGGCGCGCATAATGGGCCAGGCACTCGCGCTGTGTATGGAAATAGGCAGATGAGGTATTGTAATAGTCGTAGTAGCTTATGGCGTTTCCCATACTGGTATACAACAGAAGAGACAAGGCGAAAAAGAAAGAAGTCAGAGAGTAAACAGAAGCGTACACTCGATGCAAGTGTTGCTATCAATTACGATATTTTTCTTTGGCTTTTAAATATGTTCTAGGATAGGCGGACCGGCACCCTATGGATTTGGCCTCGGGAGCAAAAAACAAGACAGCACGTCTAGTTGTTCGAAACCACATGACGTTGGCTGATGGAGGGAAAGAAGGTGGCTGGTTTTCTCGGCGGGGCCCTTGTTCCTTATTCGTTCCAATGCCCAAATTATCTTGACTCCTTTTTTTTTTCTGTTACGTTTGTGTGTGTGTATGAATGTCATTTAGAGGCCCTGCTGCAGCCACCGGGTCAGCTCGTCGGCGATGGCTTGATTTTCTGAATTAATTAGACCGGGTATCTCCTGGTTGATCTTTTGGAGTGCTTCCTGCACAGCGGTATCCGAGTAGCGAGTGCCTAGTGGGATTAATATGCGAAATTCAAATGAGATGACGGAACAACAGATGCTTTTCCAGTAATTCACCTCTCAGGGCAACACCGATAGCAGACGCCACTGTCACCTCATGAGCGCCGGCGGACGAGGTGGTGAGATCTGCTTCCGTGATCATCCCGTGTCTGGATCGGATCAGGGCGGACTAGAAGAAAGAATATGATGTCTTAGTTTCCTGAGCAATGTGACAAGTAAAACCCCCAGGGACGCAAGCAAGGCAGGCTGAGAGCAAGGGACCCGCCGATGCGTGTCTGCCGGTGTATATGTATGTATGTATGCATGTATGTATGCATGTATGCGTGTATGCAGATCTGAATTGATACATACCACGCTACCCCAGGAGAATTCGCGTTGCATCTGATTGGTGAACTCAGGCGTCTGGCCGTACACCCAGTCCCATGTCTGGAGCTCGTTCTTTGTCTTCTCCGCCAATGCAGGAAGGGGCGTGTTATGCTGGTCGCTGAAAATGGTCGGCTATCCCCGAAAAGGAATGAAGATAGACGTATCGAACGTGAGCTTAGGTCGGGGAGTTTGCATCACGGTGCTGTTTAATAAACTAACCTGGATGGTTTCGCCGGTGCCGTGGTAGGTCTTGACGAATTCATCCAGGACCGAGTCGCAGAATTGCTGGTGATCGATCGTGTAGGAATAGTTGCGAAGGTTGGTTACAGGCGAAGGTACGGACTCGATGCCTTTAGAGACGAAGCCGGTCAAGTTGCGTCCGTTTTTAGAGAGCGCGCCTTTGAGCTTGTCAGTATCGGCATCGAGCAGCATGGTCCCATGATGGTAGGCGCGCTGGCTGATGATTTTGTAGGCGCTGCCAGAGACCTTGAAACCGTCGACGGCGATATCGTGGCGTTCGTTGACGTAGGCGGGAATGTCGAGCTGCTGCAGTGCTCTCGAGACCAGGTGTGCATTGGCTTCGCGGGAAAATGCGGTGCGTGGCATGAATATGGTATAGATTGAATTTCCCATATCCTAGAAAGCCATGCCATGCGGGTCAGTTGCGTCCTAGAATTTCAAATGGTGGTGGTGGTGGTGATGGTATCTTCTATATGCATACATGATAGACAGCGCCGCCGCCGGACCGTCTGCGCACCAAGGGGATGTTATTTTCTCGCATGAAACGCAGGTTGCACTCGACAAAAGGGTTCTGGTTGCGCCCAACGACGACGCACGGACGGTTCCGCCACAGGTACAGGATATAGGCCTCCGGGTCTGTTTCTCTCAGCAGCCATTCCTCCAAGGCCAGGTTCGTATAAGGATCGGTGTACTTTGAAATGTAGCATTGTACTTTGTTGTGTTTGCTGCTGCTTGACTGCCAGCGCCGACCCACTCGGACAGGCACCGAACCAAGGCGCGATCGCAGCCAGAGCATGTCAAAAACACAAACGAGAGTAGAAAGAGAAAATAAACAGCGCCATTACAATTATACATTGCCCTAGCATTTCTATTTTTTTTTTTTTTTTGTCGTTGCTCTTTTTCTCTTCTTTTCTTTCTTCTCTTCTATATGAGTGTGCCTCGAGCAGAATGGCCCTTTCATGAAGTCCTTTCCGATGAGCATTCCCGTCCTCTTGAAACGGTCTCTGTTTACTGTAGTAAAGTAGAACCCAAGGATACGAGTGTTGTCCTGAAGCAAGTGAACTTTGTCGCACAGCACGAATCCCGAGCCAAGGCTGACCGACATACCCCACTCTACAACACATAGATTCGCACAAAAATCACTTCCACCGTTGCAAAATCTGGAACATTGCAAACGCGTACGACGCACTGTACTTGATGACAACAACAATAACAATAGCTTCGAATTGACCTTGATTCTCTGTTTGGAGAGCGCCATCACGCGCGATCAGCTCCAGTCGCTCTTGGAAGAAAACGGACTGACAGACAAGATCAAGCCCGAGATCGTACCTGTATGTCGCTATGCCCCGGTCAACCGAGCCCAATACGAGGCTTGGAAACACGTATGGCCGATGAACTACCGTGAAGATACCCGCCTCGACCCTAAATTCACAAAAGAAGACATCGACCATGTCGAGGCACACTGGGCCAGCCTCAGAAACGACTCTGTCATTCAAGCACGTGTCGTCGATCCAGTGTCGAATACCGTCTTGGCCGAGGCAGTCGACACACGTGACGCTCATCCATTACACCACGCCATCATGAACTGCATACAAGCCGTGGCTGACAGAGAAATCCGTGGCCCTGCTCATCCTCCGTCCAAGCGAAAGGCAGACGATATGACAGAAGCCAAAGACAGTTATCTTTGCTCTGGCTACGACCTGTTCATCAACTATGAACCTTGTGCCATGTAAGTGCAGAATATTCGGTGTTACTGGCTGTTGTCTGATAAAAGAATGGGCAACGAAACAACAAAAAAATCAGGTGTGCTATGGCGTTGGTACATTCCCGCATCGGACGGGTGTTTTACGAATGGCCAACCCGGCAAGGGTGCCTCGGAACGCTCTACAAGATTCATTCCCATCCCAGTCTAAACCACCACTACCGCGTCTTCCGATTGAAAGATGAACCCAGTCCTCATATAGATCATGCATAGAGAGATCATTTCGATGATAATAATGTAAAACGGTTTATATATGATTGCTGTTGTGGCGTGACATTGATACGGATGGTGTGACATGGCTGGAGTTGCGTGTGCGTCGTGTGTGTGTGTGATAGGAAATACACAAAAATGGGAGTGGTGGAATGGAGGAAAAAAAAGGAATACGAGATATAATATTTACATGATAATCTGGGGCTGGGTGATGTTGGACGAGATGCCCTTGTGAGGCAGGATGGAGCCACCGTTGACATAGATCTCGTCGTTGATGGTGACATCGTCGCCCAGGACGGAGCAGCCCTCGAGACGCGACCAGCGGCCCACGGTGGAGTGCCAGCCGACGATGCTCGAGTTGACCCAGGCAAAGTCCTTGATCTTGGCGCCCTCGAGAATGACACAGCGCTGGAGACGCACACCATCGCCCACCACAACATTGGGACCCACCACGACGTTGGGACCAATGCGGCAGTCCTTACCAATCTTCGCCGAAGGATGGACCATGACGTTACCCTTGTGGACATAATCGAGCGTGGGGTTGGCGAGCTCGGCAGGGTTCTTCTTGGCAAGATGGCTCAGATACAAGCAGGTGCCGGTCAAGAAGTCCTTGGGCTGACCGACGTCCATCCAGAAGCCCTCGAGGTCAAAGGTGTGCAGCTGGCCGTCCTGCGCGACGAAGGGGAAGACTTCCTTTTCGATGGACGTGGGCTTGAGCTCGATGCGGTCGAGAACGGCGGGGCTGAGGATGTAGATACCCGCGTTGATCTTGTTGCTAATGAACTCCTTGGGCTTCTCCACGAAGCGCTCGATGCGGGTCGAGTCGGACTTGTTCACGATCACACCATACTTGGAGGGATCGTCCACTTTGGTCACCTGATAAACAAAAGTGTACCGCGTTAATCACCCTTTCCCATGACGTGTGTGTGTCTGTGATATTCTTCCGTTGTACTTACAACAATGGTGCCCTCGTTACCGTGGCCAATGTGGAAATCGCGCAGCTGCTCAAAGGGATAATCGCAGATGATATCGCTGTTGAGAACAAAGAAGGGGCTGTCGTCCTTGGCAAGGATCTCGCGAGCCAGGGCAAGCGGGCCAGCCGTGCCCAGAGGCTCGGTCTCGACAGAAAAGGTGATGGTGACGTTGTACTGCTGCTCGTACTCCTTGAGGGCAGCCACCATGATTTCGGGGCGGTAGTTGACCGCAAGCACAATGTCGGTGACACCCGCCTTGGCGAGGTGCTCGATCTGATGAAGGATCATGGGCTTATTGGCGAACTCGACAAGCGGCTTGGGAAGCGTAAGAGTAAGAGGACGCAGACGGGTGCCAAAACCTGAGAATAAAAAATGATGATGACTCGAGATGAGCAACCATGACAACCAGCATAACGTGCAATCACTCACCTCCGACGAGAATAAGAGCCTTCATGATGTAGTGATATAAGGTAAGGAAAGTAGGAAAAGGGAAAAATGAAAAGGACGAGGGAAGAGAAGAAAAGGGTTTGCTGCAAAGAACCGTTCGACGTCGGTCGCGCCGCCTTTTATTTCGGTCGGGTCGCACAGACTATGGGCCAAGAAAAAAAAAAAAGAGTCGAGCTATTCATGTCGTCCAATCACACGCCAACAAGGATCGTCCGAATGTCGTAGTGTAGATCCCTTTTTTGCCCTCAAGCGGATCTATCTGGATATGGTCTAGTCTGGCCTTGGCTTTAAACGAATTCTTGTTCCGCGGTACACACCCAACGCGCACTCACTTTAGGGCCCTGCCTTGTGATTACCATTCCTTGCATCTACAACGTGGTCAAAAGGAATGGCTTCAACAACGTGCTGCTTTCCCCCAATCAGCTACGCTCCATCCTCAATTTATCAAATCACTTTGGCTTTCTTTACTGACTTTATTCTTTTAGTCCATCATCTCCACCTCCTTGATATCTCTGACTTGATTATTTCTATTTTTTATCACAAATGGATCGACGTCTCAAAAAAAAAAAATTATGTGCCACACATTTTAGCACCATGGTAGAAGCACACTTTGTATTAGCGCCGAAAATAATTCAGATCGCGCCACCGCCCAGGGGCTTTTCCCCAGTGGCATGCTTGCTAAAATATACTGATGTCAACGTAACTCCCAGACAAATACACAAAGAAGAGAAAAAAATTTGGATAATTTCCCGCGCATAGCATGCATACATGTAGTAAGAAACAACGGTTGTGTTTGCGATATTCAGGGCGAAACCAGCATGCATGTGTTGTCAAAGCATATCCGGCTCATAACTCATCGCCAACAGTCAGGCACATGCATTGGTATGCTTCCACAAAGACACTACCATCACTAGCTGCGACCCGCCAAGAACATACAGCCTATCGAGGCATACTTTACCTCATAAAGTGAGAAGGCCTCGTTCATGAAATACGATTTGACAGGTATTCCACATTTAGCATATTAATGGGTTCTGTGTCAGACAACTTAGATCCCTGTATAATACTCAATTCTTATGCAGCGCACATGTGGCTCCACGATTGCCAGGTCTCTTCTCGTTTCATATCATTTTTTCCACTGCAGGGCCATTTAAATATATATCCTCGTGAATTTCTGAACACGATTGCCAGCAGCTGACATAAGCGAAAAGATTCGAGCCCTATTCTACAACGTTGAAATGGGTCGAATTCAAGGGCCGAGGCGACTGATGATGACATGAGGGTGGCCCGGCCCGTCGGACCGTTGAGTGATCTCCCTCCCATCTTGGCGATCTGTGTCACCTCACCGAACTAGCAATTACGTACATTCAATACTTTATTATATTACTATCAAGCGTGGTTCTTGCGGGCTCATGAGCGCTTAGCCAATACGTAGAGTGCCACCTGACACAATTATAATTACATCGTTCAGAAAACACAAGCGCAAAAGGCCATTTACAGTCGGATCCGGGTTTTCTCGTCCAATGAAAGCGACGAGCCCCGCCTACATTTCTCGCATCTGGTTCTCGTTACAATTTGAAGTTTTCGTGGGTTACCAGAAACCGGAAAGACATACCTATTATACAAGTAACCGGGTCTATTTTATTGTCCTTCCGGTACATATGTCACATATTTTGAGCTCTTCGTTAGGCTTATTCTGAATGTCTTTTGAAATTGAACATTAAGCTGTTCATTGTCATTGAAAATCTCTGATAGCTACGAAATATCGAGGGAGGATACGCGGTGCTACGTATGGCATACGCAGTGACCATGATACTAAATTTAGTTTGATGTCAAGTGTGGCTACGCTGTACTACGGAAATGCGATTAATCTATCAAAGACATAAAATGAGAAAAGACACCGCCTTTCCTTTTTTTGTTGGGGGGAGGTTGGCACGATGAGGGCGATTAGAAGTAAGTACATGTTGCCCCCGAACACAAGCACTCTCGGCCGATGAACGGATGATGGAACGTATTTAATGAGGTGCTCTGAATAAAAGTGTGGAGGCTAACATGATGAACTATCGGAGCCCTTGAATGAGGGAAGTAACGCGAGTCCATCCCCACCCCGTTGCCACGTCGACCCGGTGCGTTCACATATGCTGCTGGGAGAGGACATGTACTCCGTCGGTTGCCTATGCATTGGATGTTCTCTGCGGGTATCTACGTCTCGCCTTCCGAATACTGGAAAGATTCCCACCTGGCGTTATCCTACGATTTTCTATTTTCGCTCGGTGGCTCATCATGCACAGACGCCCGAAGGATGACGTGACACAAACAAAGCTAGATCTGTCCAGAAAATCATGGCATATTTTTTACAGACATGTTAAACGAAAATGCATCGTGCTTCTGAAAATAAAAAGCTCATCTTGTTTCACTTGTTTGAAACTGTGTTTTCCATGTACCTCTAAAGGAACTTCACCGCACAGAAACGTTCGAGAACTCCGTTGTTGCCAAGAATGAACGCAGTTCATGACGTCGTGAAACGACTTCTCATATAGACCCTCGCTTATTCCCAATTCAATCTCCCATTAGCCACTGAAATAGAGCATATGCATATTAAAGCGATATGTATCATACATATATTGAGCGAAGGCGCAAAATGGCCCTTAGAATGGTAGTAGCATTACTTCTGATGCGTAAAGAAAAATTAGGGTAACGGACACGGCTGCCCGTGCGTGCTTCTCATCGTACTAGGGTCCAGAGAACCGATATAGAGGAGACCAAAGCGATGCCGAAAGCCATTAGCCAAGGTGTTACTGCGTCATGCAAGGATATTCCGGATGCTCCGAGATAGCAAGTTGGACAGAACATGGCTATGATATAAATCGAGACAAAGAAAAAATAAATAAAACAGAGAATGCAAATGAATGCAATGAATGAGTAAGCGTTCCTTTAAGTCAGTTTGCAGCCTTGGGTCTATACTCACAGTCGGTCCGCCCCACATAGGCTTCGGTACTGTACAGGGCTACGACAAGGCGCGAGTCAGGCATGAGCCATCCAGGACTCGGAAATGCTTTGGGGCCTCGCTGGTCATACACCCAGACGGTATAGTAGCCCATCATCAGCGGCGTATTCGACGGAATGGCAGCGAGGTCCCAATGCGCAGAGGTCGCCGTCCCTTGTACAACGGCGGCGGTGAAGGTCTGTTTTTGCGGATCGACCAAGGCCACGGTCAAGTTGGCCGGTTGTACTTTGAGCATGTCGGGGTCCACGGTCCATTCAAATGAGATATTGGAGACGCCGATTTTAAATAAGGGCGGAAAGGTCTGATTCGGCACGGGCTTTTTCCATGTCAAATAAGCGGGTGGTATATTGTTACTGTAGGAAGCCGAGGTAGGTTTGCCAGCGAACGGGTTTCCCCGGACACTGGCGGTGGGTGTCGGAAAGGTACCGTTGCTGTTGATACGGCTACCACTGATGGCTGCTGCTGGAGCTCGGCTACTGGCAATGGCCGTGTTGATAGGCACGCTCGGACCGCCGCCACCAGTGGTCGTGGGGGTTATGACGCCGTCATGGTGGTTGTTACCGGTATTAGCGATGTGTGTCTCTATGTTATACGAGAAGAAGTCGTGAGATGAAGGTATGGTCTTCTTAGACCCATAGATACACACCTGAAGGGTCGCCTGCGTCCATGCACGTAACAAGAAAGAAGAAATAAGTGAAATGCTCTATCAATATACCATCAAAAAAGCCCCACCTCGTTCCCATACAGAGCCATGGGCGATCGCGACGAGCGTTAGAACTACGAGGCACAGACAGAGAAAGAGCTGCAGCGAAAAAGCCCTCATGTAAAAAAGGAAGAAGGGATCAAAAAGATGGTGATGCCCTACAAAGACGGCAAAGTGTTGCCCGCGCTCCTGAAAAAGGAGAGACTCAGGGCCCCGTAGATTTGGGAAAAAGAAAAGATATAACAATGCATACAATCTAACCATGCTCTAGGATGATCCTATCATAAAGAGGCCGACGGTGGACTTGTACGATGTTCTCTTCATTGATTTGCATACAAAGCTAAGACGATAGATAACAAGAGAAACGACAGAGACAGGTTTACCCCCCCTCACCTTAGAAGTAGACACTCCTTGCACGTCCCTTATCGAAGGCAAGATCCATATATTACTCACGATACTCGCCCCGGGCTTTTTTCCATTCGGTAGAGCCTAAAAGTAAAAGAGAAAAACAAATAAGCATCAGCTTCAGCAGGCACAAAGTATATAGAAAGACATGAGAACGCACCGCTTTGCCGACCGATCGCTTCGCTTTGCTTGACACCCGGTGTGGTTTCATCCAACTCCTTTTTCTCACGCGTTCTGCGCTCCTTGAGTATCTCTTTTCGTTCCTGGCTCAGGCCCTTTTGTCTCTCAGCCGACAGATCGTCCAGGAACTACTTTCTCTTATTCGTTGGAGAATAGCAAAGTAAAAGGTTTTGCCGCTTACCTTGACCAGCACGTCTTCATCTACTAATGTGCGTCGTTCGAGGACCTGGGGCCAATTTTGGGTGTAGCGCTTTGTCACATCAACCGCTTCTTCGCAGGAGAAACCGATGCAGTAGGTGAGCTTTTTACCCCATCCCACTGTGTACAGCATAGGCTGTCCATCCAACATATGAGCCCACGGTGCCATGATGGTAGCAGATGTTATGGCAAAGACCCACCTGATCAAACGCCTCTTCAGCAGGGTCACAGTGGACCCATCTCTGCTTGCTCTCGGAATATATTTCAGTCCACACGTGATCTGCGTGTTAGACAAAGAGAAAGAGCATAGAATGAGTCGAATGTGGAGGTCGATATGAGAGCGACTTTGTACCTGTCTTGTCAAGAATTAATCTGGCTTCTGATCCAATAGCCCGACAACACAAAGTGAAGCACTGATGTATTAGGTCGTTTAGTGCAAAAATTTCTCCCTTGTCAATCATCAGCTGTTAACTCACATTAGCCCATTCGCCACATCGACCGCGACGCGTCTCAAGGAGCTTTCCAGGGTCACTATGGTAAAGCAATCACAAATGAGACGACGGGGCAGATGTCAAATACAAAGATTCAAAGAAAATGGTCGTACTTGTATCTGGCGAAGCGGGTCACCTTTGAGCATGTGGTGCACTTGTACAGTTCAACGATGCGGGCACCCCAGCGCTTATCCTCTTCTGAGGGTTCTGCGGTGCCTGCCGGTTGCGTGTCCGAAGCCTTTTTGATAGATAAGGGGTAGGTGAATCCTCTTTTTCAGGTGGATAGGTGTGTCATGTACCCCACAGTAATCACAAGGAGGCTGGTTGACCCAAGTAAAGAAGTCGTTTTTAAACCAGTGCAACAGGCGACGAATGACCTCGTCGTCCAGAGGCTCGTCCTCTTTTTCGGCAGCTTCTTCGTAGAGACGATGGACAGGGATCACTTCCAACGCACGGTCCTTTTGTAAAAGTATCAAACAAGGGAGGGATGGTTGACATTGCTCAGAAGAGAAGAAACAAAAAGAAACAGCCCAAGGCCTATTAAGCTATACCAGAAGCTCTTTATCCTCATAGCGCAACACGCGTCGGCTATACATTCTGAGCTCATCGAGGAACGACTGTTCTTTGATGGCTTTGGGTATCGGGAGCTGACGAAGGTCGAGGGTCGCCCACATGAGAGTCAACTGCACGACGAGCATGTGCTCATTAGGTGTAATGTGAATCGTCGGTGGTATATTCCGTCCACGCTGGCGCAACAGGTGGACCCATTGTTGGGTTATACGAGTTGCAATCGCGTTGATTTCACTGGGCTCCATTCTCTAGAATACGATAAAAAAATAGGTATTGTATGGTATAGAGGGTTGGCAAGAAACTACAAGGAAAAGATAAAAGATGGGTGTGACGTAATGATACAAAAGGGCTATGTTGAGAGAGAGAGAGAAGAGGGAGACGGATTTTCGGGTCCAGAACCAGGCACAACCATGGCGACACCAGTTACGGATTGGCTTCTTGTGTAGCCCATTGGTTTTGTTTCATGGAGTAAGTATAAAACTACATGCAAAATAATGCAAAATAGTGTTTCTTGATAAGAGAAAGGCATGTCACATACGACAGAGATAAACATACCAGTCTGCGTGGAGGAAAGGTGGTGGGGTCAAAATACTCGACCGAGTTGACTTTGAATACCAAAAGACAAAAGTTGTCCTTTGCGAGGTCATGTACGACATGCAGCGCAGGATTTTTCGATTTGGTGGGTGGCAGGGATTGAACGGAAAAGGCCCCCTTGTCAGCCTTGGGTATCTCACGACGTGGTGGCCATGTAAACATGGCGCGCTGCTTATCAGTCAAGGCCGTCCACTGTTTCTCGCGCTGCTGCTCCCAGTACTCGGCTGCGGGGAGGTCAACGCCGGGTAATTTAGGCGGCGGGAACCGTGTCACCTGAATCGGTGCGGACGCAATGTAAAACTTGCCCTGAAAAGTGAAATACTCGTTTGACTTTGGCATGGCCCTGTGATGGATAGTGTGTAAGTGTACGTAGCGATGGTATGAGTTGATTCTCTGGGTTGGCACGGAGGGGTAAGACAGGGTTCTTTTGTTTACCAGCACAAAAGCGCATTAGGGTCTGACTTTATGTCGCCCATAAGATGATTGTCATTCATGGCCAATAGGAACAGCAGAAAGCGCGGGTCGTCGTCAATAAAGGATTGAAAGGGCAAGAGGTGCATGGATACATCACCCGACCGCTTCAGGTTCGACATGGTCACGTATGCTTTTCATTTTAGTAAAAGTGTCAGGCCCGCACACCTGTAGGACGAGAGAAAGCGAGAGAGAAAGAGAAAGGAAGACAGAGACTGACCTGGCTCATTTGAACCGTGATTCTTCTGGACTGCCTTTCGGAGGAGAGGAGCCCAAGGAGGAGGGGAAGAGGACGATTGGAGCGTGGGGGATGAAGGAGCGGAGAGTGATGATGAAGAAGACAACATTACTGAAGGAATGGAAGTGACAGAGGTGATACTGTATGTAGTTCTGACCTGTTGTGGCGTGGAAGGGAAGAAGCACCTTGGTTTCCAACTCCGTGTGATTCTCGATTTCCCTTTCGGGGCACGGCCTGTCTGTCTTGTTTCTTTCTTCCCTTGCTTTGCTGTCTTCTTCTTGCTTCGCCCCATGACCTCTCCGATTCAGACAGGTCACAGCCTACGGTAAGCGTTCCTTCCAAACTCTGCTTCTGCTCTGTTTTGTTGTGCTTTGCTTTGCTTTGCTTTGCCTTACTTTGCTGTACTTTGCTCACACTTCTCATTTGCGTGTTAACAGAAGGCCGCCGACTTCTATGCCCCCGACGCTGCCGTCTCCTGGGCGGGCAGCCGCGCCCATTCCATTCGGGCAGCAGCAACCGCTTCCGCCTCCTCCGCCATCGCTGCCCAATGCCTCACGTCTGCCCCCGGTATCACGGCCACCGTCTGCGCTGAACGACCTGCCGCCGTACCCGTCCTCGTTCCCGTCCTCCTCTGCACTGCCTTCGTCCGCCTACTCCACCGCGCCACAGACCCCGCAAGGCCTCGCGCCTCTGCCGCCTCCGCCCGCCAGCCCCATCGCACTTGGCCACCGCACATCCCCTCGCATTCCCAATCTACCGCCCTCGCACGACTCGCCCTACGATTCCGGCCGTGAGAAGCCTTTCCTGTCCAGCCCTCACACGCCGCGCCATCACCCGCCGTCTTCCACCTCCGGGAGCGAGAGTGGCGGCTATCGTCCATTGAATGTACGCGATGCACTCACCTACCTCGACCAGGTCAAGGTCCGCTTTCAGGCGCAGAGCGACGTATATAACCACTTCTTGGACATTATGAAGGATTTCAAAAGTCAAGCGTAAGTTATCTTCCCCCCCCCCCTCCTTCCCCACCCCCTCCCCCAGCTCGACTCGCTCCACAGGTTTTTAATCACCGATTCCAACAGCATTGACACGCCAGGTGTCATTGAACGGGTCTCGTTACTCTTTCATGGCCATCCCGAGTTGATCTCCGGATTCAACACGTTCCTACCGCCGGGCTATCGCATCGAATGCTCCACAGACCCTAACGAACCTGACGTGATCCGCGTCACCACCCCTTCCGGTTCGACTCTGACACGCACCACCCGCCCTGTCGCCCAGCCTTCCCGAGCGATCCATGGTTATCGCCATGGCAGCCCGTCACACCCGCCCGCTCCACATCAGCAACCTCCGGTGCCACCTTCCTTACCACCGCCGCAACAAAAACTCCAGCCACCGCCACCACCACCGCCAGCACCGGCACAGCAGCAGCAACAGCAACCACAACAACAGCAACAACATCCGTCACTACCACCGCCACCTCCACCCTCATCACAGTTGCCTCCTCATTCCGCTTCCTCTTATTACCCTTCTTATTCAACTCCGGCTTCGGCTTCGCTGCCTCCCCCGCCCGGTCTCTCTGCACCGCCACCACCGCATCCGTACATGCCCGCCCACCCTCCCATGCCATCGCAGCCTGAACCGCCTGTCCGTTCCTACCCATCCACATCCACGAACGGGGATACCGAGCCAAAACGTGCACCCATCGAGTTCAATCACGCCATCAACTACGTCAATCGCATTAAGGTTTGGACACACATCTCTCTCTTTCCTTTCCTTGCCTTTTTCTTTCTCGCTTTGCCAGTACTCATGTCATTTCCAGAGTCGATTCATCAATGAACCCGATATCTACAAGCAGTTTCTCGAAATCCTTCAGACCTACCAGAAAGAGCGTCGTCCTATTCAGGAGGTAAGCCTGAGATGGATCCGATCCGGAGTGTATGCACTCGGCTCAAATTTATCTCTTGATAGGTGTACGGCCATGTGCAGTACCTTTTTCAAAGTGCGCCGGACCTGCTGTATGAATTTAAGCAGTTCCTGCCCGAGATCACGGGTCAGCCTATCAATGAATTGTTTGAAGAGGATGACGCGGCCTACCCTCCAGGTGTGCTATCTTATCTCACAATTTTATTTAATCACGGCTAATTTAATGTAACCAGGGTCCAAGCGTGGCGTTTACCGGCCAAGTGGTCCTTATTCTCCCCCAGGGAAGAAGAAACAACGCGTGAATGTAAGTTCTGAGTGGTAAAGGGCGCTATGGACATGGACTTAATGTGGTATTTGCATCAGCAGCAGCAGCAGCAGCAGCAGCAGGTGACGGGCAAGGATACCGAAGAAGACCAAGTCAATGGATATACGTCTACGTCCTATTATGACTCGGCACGCACATCCATCTCGTCCGACGAGATTGAGCTCTTTGACCAGATCCGGAGTCATATCGGGAACAAGCCCTCGTATGAGGAATTCCTCAAGATACTCAATCTTTACACGCAGCAAGTCATTGATGCGGATGTGTTGGTGAAGCAAGTCGAGACCTTTATTGGCAGTGACCGCGAACTCTTTGACTGGTTTAAGAGCATCGTCATTCTGGACCTGAAAGAACACACGATCGAGCGTCCTGCCGTCAGTATTCCCAAACCCGATCTGAACCACTGCAAGACGGTGGAAAGCAGTCCGAGTTATCGATTGGTGTCCAAAGAGGTAAGTTTCGCATCGAGAGCGAACGTGTGCAAGTGTGGGCTGGGTTGTATTCATGGTGTCAATTCTAGTGGCAAAACCAACCGTGCTCCGGGCGTGATCAGCTTTGCTGGGAGGTGCTCAACGATGAATTTGTGTCACATCCTATTTGGGCAAGTGAGGACAGTGGCTTTGTGGCATCCAAGAAGAACCAGTATGAAGAGGCAATGCACCGTTGCGAGGAAGAGAGGTAAACCTTATACATCTGTACATATTGCACAAGGTATTTCGTGGTCTCACATTCTTTTCCCCCGTTTCGCTAGATATGATTATGACCTTAATATTGATGCCAACCTGAATACCCTGGCCTTGTTGGAGCCGATTGTGAAACAGCTTGAAGACATGTCACCCGAAGAAAAAGCCAACTTTCGCTTGCGGCCTGGCCTGGGCGGTCAGTCCATCACAATCTACGAGCGTATCATCCGCAAAGTCTACGAGGAGGAACGGGGTAATGAGATCATTGAGCTTCTGTACAGCCACCCTGCAAAAGTTGTGCCGATTGTTGCGAAGCGCCTGGCTCTCAAGGACGAGGAATGGCGAAAAGCTCAGGTAAAGCGTGCTAGGACGATCCAGCAGGAGGAACCCCTCCCCCTTTGACTGACAATATTCCTTTATTAGCATGAATGGAACAAAGTATGGCGTGAAATGGACGCCAAGAACTTTTACCGTGCTCTCGATTACCAAGGTCTCACCTTTAAGAGCAATGACCGCAAAGCAATGGCGACCAAGTCATTGATTGCAGAGCTGGAGCAGCTCCACGACGAGATCCGGTCCTCAGACAAGGCGGTAGCGTCGAAATACCCGCTCACCTTCTCTTTCCAAGACGCCAACGTGTTTCGCGACATCACGCGCCTCGTGTTTTCCTACGTCGAGAAACAGAACGGTTTCTCCAGCAGTGACCGCGGCAAGATCCGCATGTTTGTGCGCATCTTCATCCCGCTCTTTTTCCACATTGATGATGTCGTACCGGAAGGCGTCGCGCTCGAGTCGGACGAGGCCGAGGATGAGTCGGGCGAAGACGACGACGAGAATCACTCGATTAACACGGAAGATTCAGGCGAAACCGGCTCCGGCGGCCGCAGTGTATCACCCGCAACGACACCGTCGGCGTCGACGAGCCACGCGACGACGACGACGACGACGACACGGCGACGCTCGGGCCGTCATCGCACCGACGAGCCTGAGTCCCGTCTTTTGCGGGATGTCTTGAAACGCAGCAAAAACGCGTCCTCCGTAGACGATGCGGAGAGTACGCAAGAAAACGGAACGCAATCGCCCTCGACTGCACGCGCCCAGTCGGCTAGCCAAGCTCCCGAAGATGAGCCGGAACACCCGTCTGGTACGGAAAACGAGGAGGGCGCGGCCAAGTCAGAGGAGCCTGAATCGGCCGCGGACGAAGAGGAGGAAACTCCGCCATCGCCTGCCAAGAAGGCAACAGCCGTACCTGAGCCGGATCAAGGCAAACAAGAAAAGGGGAACCGGCTCTTTGCTGCTGCGGCGGCTGCCACAGCGCCTGGGCTTCATAAGCGTACTGTGTACAGCTTTTTCTGTAACAATGCATTCTATTGCTTTTTCCGTTTATATCAGGTAAGGAACCGCTTGACAGGTTTCGCACCTTAAAAGGTACTAACATATGTATGTATGTATGTGTGTGTGTATATGTGTCCACTGTAGCTACTTTATGAGCGCTTGCTGAAGATGAAGCAGCTAGATAAGGAGATCGCAAAGGATCCCAAGAACAAAGACAAGCACTACAATAAGGCCGCCGTAGAATTGGGATTGTACAGCAACCGCTTTGATGGTAGGATCTTCTACAGATTGTATGTGTGCCTTTCTCTATTCTAATTCATATGTATCGTTAGACATTGATCTGAGCAATGGTTACTATCAGGCGCTCTTGGATTTGGTAGACCGATTCTTCGATGGCGAGCTGGACCAAGCGATGTTTGAAGAGAAGTCGCGTTATCTTTTTGTGACCGACGCGCACGTACTCTTCACAGTGGACAAACTGATACACTCCATGATTAAGCAGGTAAAGAATGGGGTGAACGGGTGCGATTGCTGTTGCAGCGATTGACTGGACCCTTTTTGTTTCTAGATCCAAGCAGTGACAATGGAAGAGAAATCGGTAGAGCTAGTAGAGCTATTCCGCGGTGACCAGACGCTGGATGCCACCTGCCCCCGCATTGTGTCAGTCTACCGGTTACGGGCCGAAGAGATCGTCGGGCCTGACGAAAACTTGTACAAAATTGAATTTGTAAGTAGGAGCAAATACATGATGTTTTCCGAAAAAAAAAACGAAAAGGAGAAGAAAAAGAAAAAAGAAGCGACTCACTTTTCTCGCAACAGAATACCGAAACGCAGAAGATGGCGATCCGACTGCTCGACAAGGACGATGACATGCTGGAGCCAACGCCCCAAGATCAATACGAAAATTATGTGGCTAGCTACATGAATTGGGCAGATACGACGGACGGTGTAGACCCTTCACGATTGAAACCCACCTTTTTGGACAGGTAGCAAAAAGAAAAGAAGATACAAGACTGTCATGTATATGGACAAAGGCCACTTACATGGATTGGGGGGTTTGAATTTGTCAGGAATTGGAAGCCACGGGACAAACATCTCCAGAAGATCATGGTGCGATCGCGGCTGCAGTATAAAATCTCACAAGAAAACTACCATATGTTCTATATCATTGGATCTGAGGATGTCTTTGTCCGGCCACAAAAGAGAACCATCCCCGCCGCTTCTTCCACCGCTCAGGCTGATGCGGCACCCACACAAAAGAAAGCGCATTCCTTCAAGCAATGGTTGGCGTCGTCGCAAGGCTGGTCGCAAGGTGTCGAGGACCCTGCATCACAAGAAGCAGAAACGAAACGCGCCTTGGCCTTGTTGTAGACGGCGCATGATGTAATGTTCTATTCTGGCAAATACAGATGTAATAAAAAGATCCAAGCATGATAACAAAGGAAGTCATTCGCTTGATAGGTTGCACAGATTTCATGCAAAAAAGAATAGAAAGAATAAAAAGAATAAAAAGGAGAAAAAAAAAAAAAGGATGGGCAGCTGCTGCCTTGGCGGTCTCATACAACTACAATGGATATTAAATGTACAATCTATATGGCAGCAGGACATTTGCGGTTCTCGCTTCGCTTTGAGCTTATCGGCGGACCAGTTGTCGCTGACGTCCGCTACAGGTGCGATAGTGCTGTGCTTTAGATTCCTCGTCCGCGAAAAAGTCAACCAACTGCAATGACTTGTACGGATCCTTGACGTAAGCGGATAGTTATGAAACCCTGTGAAATCAGAATAGCTCATTAACTGCTTCTTGTAATAGACAACATCCAAACCTTGAAAAAGTCATGATCGACACCATGCCAGCCGAGAGCGTCATTCATGTCTATGAACGAAATCAGCTATTGAATGGGCCAGAAATCTATATAATGAAATAATTTTGTCTTGTAACCAATTACGTAAGCAAGACACAGAAGGCCCGGGCAGGGCGTCTGGCAAAGTAGACCACTTTGAGACGTCAACGGTACCTGAGGTCAATCCTCACGAAGGTCTTTTTCCCTTTGTCCTTGGTAAAGGTGACCGCGTGATAGCAAAGTAGGCCAATGAATCCTCTGAAACGCGAAAGATACCTGACGTCAACCTGTCATCGTCTTTTTCCCTGCGTTCTTTTTTCCATTGGCAAACATGCTTCATGTTATCACATGAAAGTTCATTGATGCGAGTCTGTTTCATAAAAAGAAGGCTATTTTCTCCCACATCTACTTTTCTTCTTCTTCTTCTTTACTTTGGTCAAGTCATCCTGCTGGCAAGTATATACGAAAGGATTCTGATTACAAGCATAAATTAATAAGTGCAAACATAGACCACGGCGTTCCCCAAAGTCCCTCTGCCACCGGTTGCCCACCCCCGACTGCACCGGTGTGCATGATAGTAAGTTGTCGCGTCAAGAGTACATGGCTCTTGGACCGCACTAACCTCCTTCTGATGTACACTTAGCTTGCAGTCCTCTTCCTCGCTTCTCCTCCTGTCTTCTCCGCTCGCGTCTCTTCCTCTCTTCCGCTTGCTGCCCTCACATCAGAGGTTTTTTTTCCGCTTTTTCCTCTGCCAGTAAGTGAAACAGATTCAGGTCTATGCATTGAATATGAGACA
>JAMAMT010000152.1:0-56431 GCA_023630325.1 Syncephalastrum sp. PYS2702
TTCCTTTACTCGATTTTTATCGATTCCCTTCCTCGCCTCCTCCGTTCCGTTCCTCGCTTTCCCTACCTCGTCCGCACCACCACTCCTGCTCCGGGCCGATCTCTCAACTTCAGCACATGCTTTACTTGGGAGTATACCCGGATGCACCACGCCACGTTCCTTCTTCTGCGGGATGAGCTCCGCCACCCTTACAACCCGTACCAATCTCGTATGTCCCGGTCAACTGCCTTCCCTACTTTCAGTATCATCAACAAGTACAGAAGTAGATTTTAATAAAGTATTTCTCTTGACAACTGTTGAATGTCTTCTACTCTTGAATAAACGCTATGTCCTACACGATGGGATACTCGCGTTAGCACATACAACCTCTACTCTACATAGCTACAACTACCTAATTCTCTTCCTTTGTATGTTTCTACTTGTGCGCTCAAGGTACCATGTATTGTATATCTGCATTCACACTTCGCACCTCCTCCGTCTTTTCGTGTGCACAGGTCATATACCACATCCCTTCTTCGCACTTTATTGAAATCTCCATGAAAGCAAGCAATCTCGACCTATTATCATGCAGTCACTCTTCTTTTGCTCCAGGACGCTGTTTTCTGCGAGACAGTATAAAATATAGAGTACCTCTCTACCAGAGGGAACAATTTGTCTCCAACATCTGCCAAACTGCTATACTAAGAGAGCCGTAGACCCAGTATGACTCTTGTTCGAGTATCGGCTCGATTGGACGTGAGAAAAGGTAGTAAAAGCTACTAGACAATGATGAATCTGAGTTCATCCTATAAGCCCAGCTGCCACTATGAGTCATTGGGACCCTACAACCGCATCCAAGAAGCGCCAGGCTCTCAGACAACGACTGCGCCGTGAGTGTCACTGGCAGTGGAAAAAATGATTTAAAGCAGCATAACCATCTTCGCGGTGCAGGTCTGTTATCTTTCCAATTTTCAAGAAAGAGACGAAGAAGAAAGCCCCTGCAGAAGAAGTTAACTTTCGCGCCATTCCGAACTTAGACTAGTCCTCCCATTACCGAGAATACAGTCGATTTTAGCTTTGGATCGAGTGAAATACCGAAACTTAACATTACCTGGAAGAGTTTCGTAAAAAGCCATGGACCATTTCGCATCACCCTCGAAACCGACAGCCATCCTCTTGTTAATCGGCATTATTCTGTGAATACCACTGATTTGGGCAATACTCAATAATTGCTGTAGTACAAGCTTCAATATTTGTGAAGTATGCATCATAACAGCTGCCAGCCCGCATCATTGATCTTGGCTTTCCTGTCCCTGAGGTCAACCCTCGAATGTCCACCTATTGATATGCGAAGCTGCGAGTGAACTTCACCATGGCGAAGCACGACGAACACGCTCAAACCAGGGTTGAATTTGACCAGTCTTCTGGTACCAGCACACAACGATTTGCCCATCTTCTGCATATCTATGACATACGGAGGCCAGGATAATTGGACAATGCATCTAGATATCTTTACCTGATTGTTGTATCTTCTTTACCAAGACAAGCACATTGACTTATATCGTGGGACCTTGTTATAGTATGTCGCGAATTTTGAAGTAGACACATGCAAGACTACCGCAATGTTTGTCAGTATTATGCGCTTTGCATCGCCTTGCACGAAGTACAAATCCTGCAGATAGAGGCGATTGTAATACTGGTAGTCCCCATACTATTGTGTGCATATGCGCGTGACGAGCACAGCTATTTCAGCTTCACTGGCTACTCAAATGCTCTTATCCTCGTTGAGGCAGATCGAAGACATACTTTACATTTATTTCCATGCGGCAAAATGTAAACGCAAATCATCCTTTTCTTAACGGGATTGAGTATCACTGCATCGTAAAATCTGAAGGCGGTTCACTGACAAGCGAGTCAATTGTCATTGAAGGTGATCGACCCAAGAGTGTGCTGGGGGCAAGCACATGTTGTGGCGTGCTGTTAAGAGAAGGAGATACGGAAGGATTGGGTGCGCCCCCATTTGCGGGAGAAGTAGCAGGTGCTGTCGTTGTAGCCTCATCGTCGTCATCAATCACAATAGCCTCTGTTCAAGAAATCAGTACGTGCTTTTGCCCGAATACCATCCTACTTACGTCGCTTTGGGTCAACACCTTGTGGCTCGGATGGATGTGCTTCAAGTTTGCGTTTGCTGCTGTTGGGAGAGTCCACCACTGGAGTCGGGTTCGCTTTGGAAGGAGTGGGCGATTGGAACGGCTTATTGGTTGTCGAGCGTGATTTGGAAGGAGCAGCAGCTGTCTTGGCCGTCGATGCACCACTCGGCTTGTTGCTTCTGGCTGTAGTAGTAGATGCAATCGGTTTGGTGACAGGCCCCAGCTTTTGCTTCATCATACTGTACTGACGGCTCATGTCGTGGTTGGTCATCCAGTGTTCAGGCCACAGAGGAACCAGCTAGACAAAAACTGATGTCAGAAAGGGAAGATAAAGATGAACATAGCTCTCGTTTTTACCTTGGAGTACATGTTGCGTCGTTCCTTGTTTTCCGAAAGCATCTCATCGGTGGGCTTACCGGATAGGCGACTGATAGAAGAAGAAGAAAATATATAAGTCCATATATCGTGTAGTGATTCCTTGCATCTTTCAACTTACGATATCTCATTGGAAAAGTGTAATGTAATCTCAAACTTGCGAAGAAGATCGTATAATAACCGTCGGTTATGGTCATTGAATTTGAATCGAGGTTTGGTTTCTGCTTCGGTTGCTAAACAAGAAGGAAGAATCAGAAAAGAAAGTAACCTACTATTTCCAGATACTTACGCGTCATTGTGGGTAGTTTCTCGTTGTGATTACGGATTTGTTCAGGCATAACTTCATCGATAGAAGCTTTGAGCTGTTTGCGTAGTTCCTCAATTTCAGCGTTCAACTCTTTGATGTACTCGGCCCCGGATTTCGTGGTGATAAATTTCTGCAAAAACGGAGGAAGTTAGAGCCGTGCTCATCCTGCGCTCATATCGTCTTTTCTTCACTCACGGTCATAGTAAAGCGATTATATGGAAGTATTTCGATAAGTGTTGTCATGATGTCGTCGTCCACCGCTTGCAGTTTGCGGAACATACGTTGGCCGATATCCAGGGTGACAGGTCTGAGGGCAACAGGAAATTTGGATTTGACTTCGAAGGACTCTACAATAGCAGCATTAGGTAAAAGTTCCATCATAACCGTACGGGGAAAATACCTTTTGAAGCCAGTTCTCGCAATTCGTCAAAGAGAGGAGCCACCTCGGCGTGAAGTTCTCGCTATTCTCAAATGAGAGATCGCCATCTTCTACGGAGCAAATCTTACCTTTGCAAGTATATGTGGTGGAATTTCTTCCACAGCGGGCTCCTGTGTCTTTGCTGCGTTTTTGGTCGTGGTACTCGATGTCGTCTTCCTGTCTTGTGCTTCATCCATATCGATTGACTTTTTAGCTGTCGAAGTTTCGGCCTTCTCCTTGACAGAGTTGGAGGAAGTTGACGGTGACGGAACGACATCGGTGCGTCGTACTTTATCTTTCTGTGTTGTCGAGCCTTTGGATGACTTTGTAGTAGCTGTGGTCGACTGTTTTGTCTTCTTGGGTGCAGCAGCCTTTGCTTTCTCGCGACGCTTGGACCCCGTCCTGAAATAGAGAGTTCGTGAATGACTGGTTAGAGGGCACGGAATAACTTACTCGTCCGTTCCATCTAGTAGACCGTGAAAGACGAAGAATCCTTCATATTCGGGTAGCGTCGCACTGATATCGTTTGCATCCAAGAGGAGATCGCTGTCGTCAATGAATGGATCGTCATAATCGTACTCTGCTTCAGGTCCACCGCCTCCGCCGCGTTTGCCTGTCTCAGCCTAACCAATCGTGTCCATGACATATGAGCTGACTGCGATTGTACTTTTCACGACAGAATTTGACGTACAGTAGAAGAGTTTCCGTCTGATTCGTCGTCGTCGTCTTCGTCATTTGCAGTGTATTTTGCGGCTCGTTCGACAAGATTCCGAAAGTATTCATCTTCTTCTGTCAGGCCAGCCTGGGCAGGCTTGCGGCGTTGCTCTTTTCTGTGAAGATCGCGGTAAGAAAAGACGACAGGCAGAGCCTGATTCTTAATGGGGACGCTTATGCGTATAGCGCTGCTGGAGGAGGACATGCAAAAGAGATGCGTCGAAATCGTGTCGCCCCGCTTGGGGAATTAATTCTTCGCACAAATCATCAACACCCAATGAGAGATAGTAAAAAGAAGTAATCAGTTTATCGACTCTTTTCAGCATGACCCAAGCATGCTATAAGGAAGGATTACAGATGAGCAAAGCAGAAATAAACTAAAAATAACTATAAGTGAGATAGCCGTTAGGAAGGAGCAGGCCCACAGATGTCAGCTATTATACAAAAAAGCACCAAAGTAAAAGAGTGGAATCAAACAAGTAAAAGTAGATAGGTATATCTATAAGTTTAGAGCGTGATCACCTTGGGATCGCCGTTCTAACAGAAAGGAAGCAACACGCGCATTAGCATCCCGTATAAATTGGACCACACGGGGACTTACAAAAGGGTGCCGCCAGCCGCACTGAAAGTCGTGTTTCTTGTAAGTTCGATCGGTGCTGGTCGAGGTATTGAAACCAATGTGATACATGAGCAGGGTCTTGCTCGTCACCAAGGTCTGGCTACACTCGCTACACTCAGGGAGCTCGCCAGCCAGGCACTTTTGGATCACAAGGTCCGGAGGTATGTCCGTGTATTTGAGCAGAAGGCCCGACGCTAATTTAGCAATCTTGGGCTTCAGGAAAAGGCCGCTATCGCACAGCAGTGGAGTCAGTTGATCGGTCTCATCAGCTATCCCCTTACTTCTTTTTCCCTGTTTTACCTTCCACCTGTACCAACAAACACACCACAGTGACCAGGCACGCGTTGGTTTGCAGCATAAATGACGTTCTCGATTTGGTGCCACTCGTGAGAGCCACACACCGGGAAATCATCTTCGAGCAAGGCCACATAGGTGCTCTGGAAGTTATCGGCAGCCAGGCTAAGCGCTTTGCTGACGTGACGACGCTGGTCGAACGCGTCGCCGTCCTCCCGCACCCACTTGAGATACCTCTGACCCCGTAAGTCATTGGAGAATTTGTGCTTGGCCAGATCGAACTGGGTATGGTTCGTAAAATGGGTGTAGACGAGTGCTTGCATACGATCGTAGAGCGAACCCGGATCAGGGTCGACCGGCCAGTTCTGGAGGTAAGACTCGAGTGTACGGGACAAAAACGCAGGATCACCACGGCGGGGGGCGGTCATCACGACAAACGTAAACATGTATCGGTCGTGTGTGATCTGGTTAAGCGTGGTAGGGTCAACAAACGTCTCACGTGTGTAGTAAGCGTTGAACAGAAGCAGCGCCGGGAGCGTCACGGCCACGACGATCGCGCCTTTTTTCACTGCCGAGAACAAGCTGCGCCATAATGGGACGCGATAGCCCCAGCGTGGCGAGTTCTCTGCCGCAAGCGTTTTCTTTCCAGAAGGTACTGGCGAGGGTTGCTCGTCACCTCGGTCATCTTCGTCCTGCCACCGCCCTTGACGGAGAAGACAGGTCTGTACAACGAGGGTGGCAGCGTAGCCGGTGAGCAAGCCCGTGAGAGACCACCACAGAATGTTCTTGACGGTGTAGTTGACGAGGCACATGAGGAGCTGCAAAACAACTTTGCGGATCGTGATCTTGTAATTGGATCCTTGGGGCCCGTACATGAGAATATATTTATCATCGATGCTCAGGGACTGAACGCTCAGTAAAGCAAAGAGAAACGGGGCAAGGCCTAGCGATACTGTTAGCAAAACACGTAAAATAGGTCGTCAAGCGGTATACCTTGGCTGCACTCATGGAGTGAGTCACTGAAAAACAAGGTGGGCACTGCAAATCCAGTGGACTTAGAGAAGATATAACCCACACCTTGGCGAATCATGCAGACCGAGAGGACAATCGGAATTAAGAGCTGAACAAACCGGCGGGTACCACCGAGCATGTGCGCCAATGACTCCTCAAACAAACCCAATATCAGTATGTTCCACGCGAACAGGAAGACGGTATGGACATTGAAGAGAAAGGGCGAGAGAAGGAGGTTGACAACTTCGAGTCGATGAATCACGTAGGAGGGAGACGAACATTTAAGATCGAGAACGCCGGCAAAGTTGAGGAAGCTAACGAGCAGCGAAAAGCCGATAATGTAGCGCGTAATAATAGGTAACGGCCACAGACAGAGCAGTTTCTGAGACTTGGGCTTGACCTTATTCTGGCTCAGACGAAGCTGCTGTAGACGCAGCGGTCGAACAGACTTTTTCTCAGAGAGAAATGATGCTTGAGGGTGTTGATTGGGGGTGGATCCACTGATAGCAGCCGCGGCGGTTGCGGCCTGGGCGGCTGCAAGCGACACATGCCCTGCAGAAGACTGTCGTGGTCTATGATGACGCACGGTGTACAATGAATTCTTACGGACATGTTTGCGTCGCGGCTTATTGCTGCTGACATTGGTGTGGATTGTATTTGGATTCGTCGTCGGTGAACATGGCGGCGGTGGTGGTGGAGGAGGCGTCAGCATGGCAGCAGCAGCTACAGCATTGGCGGGTAGTTGTGTGGCGGTGATGGGGCTAGAGGTATATGTAGGTACGTTTAAAAACCAATTGGGCAAGACGGGCATACGCGGCGCGGCGTATGAAGGGAGATACAGCGAAACCGCAGTCGGATTGTAAGTGGTGTTGAGAGTCGGAGGAGTCGCGCTTTCATGGGTGCTATGGCTACCGTTATCAATGCTGCCAGTTGCAGTATCCACTGTCGAGACGGGTTGCTCTAAATCAACAAGCGAAGGATTGCGTCGGGATGGCGCAGATGGGAGCGTGTCAATCTCGGTCAATGGTGCCTGACCAGAGATGGAAGTAGGTGTGGACGGCTGTGCGGCGTTGTTGGAAGCGTTGCTCGATCTGGATACTTCTTGCACGAGTCGCACAGAGCCAAACATTTTAGACAAGGTTTCGCGCATGATGCGATCTGACTTCCTCGCTCAAAATACAGATAAGGTACGATTATAAGCGAGAGAGACTGAGAGTAACAGGAGGCCGGAAAAGGTTGGCGAGAGAGGTAGTGATCGAGATTAAATAGACAGTGTGAGGTGTGATAAGATGGAGTACAATCTTTCTCGTTCAATCGTTCCAGGAAAATATATCGGATGTCTGAAGAATGAGGGATGGACAGGACCTGACAGACAAGCGAAGACGAGAGAAAGTGGGGCGGGTATGTTTGACAAAAAAAGAGAGACAGAGCGAGACAGAGAGGGTCGAAATAAGGAGAGGGTGGTGAAAGGGACGAGGGACCGTGTGTCGCTGAACGAGAGACAGAGAGTGCGAGAGTATAGAAGAAAAGTGTGGAGAAAAGGAAAGGACGAAAAAGAGAAAAAGACTGTAGAGAGAAGGAAGGGGGGAAGCAAAGGAGGGAGCGCAAGTCGGGGAGGGGGTGTAAATTTGCTACCTGCTTATTGCTGTTGCTGGTGCAAGAAAAACGAGTGCGAGAGAAAGAAAGCGAGGAAGACAAGAGAGGGGCTCTCATCCGGGACTTTGGTTGCTGACAAGACGCAGACCGCCCCATCCCGATTGTCACACCATCGCACGGCACTCGCTTTTAATCATCGCTCAAACACGAATTTGCACAACCGAGAAAGCAGTCGGCCACGCAGCACGCCCATTCTTGCGCGCGCGCTCTCTCTCTCAATATATGTACAATATTGTGCAATATTCAGAAATAGGATCATTGAAAAAAAGAACAAATAAATTATGTTGCTACTATTCCCGGCGACGCGTGTACTGTATGTGTGCTATCATTCTCAGCATCCTCTTCCATTGCTTGTCACGGCTTCCACGCGTCTTCATTCTTTTTCTCTTTCTTTGTCATGCATCGTTTGCATATCACTGGCCATCTTTTTATATTCAGAATGCGGGGCTTTTCTTCCCCTTGGTTCAGATGCGACGTGCCGCTGTGTATCTCGCGCATACACGTAGCAATGCGTTGTTTAGTCTTTACCGAATTCAGTATTTTTCCTTCATAAAAAAACCACCTTGAAATTAAGCTAATATTCGGTCGTGGTGCATGTATGGCCTCGCTCCCTTGTGCAACCCAATACATAACTGATTTGTGGGATCTCGCGCTTCTCCTAAAATTGAGTATTAAGTCGTTTTAGCTTGCTCAGGCGTTGCTCACGACTTTCATTCTTGATCTGCTTCTCGTTATAACAGTAAAACGAAAAAAAAAAGGTATGGGTGCACGTACATAAAATATGCAGGTACCGTAGCTTTTAACACTCTCCGTAAAAAAAGTAGCATCCGCGTCTTGCCGTTTGCTGTTGCTGAAAAAAAAAAAGCTAGCGTTGCCTTCTTAAGGTTTGCTGCACATGCACTTTCACTTGTTTGTGCTGGTTTGCTATACTAATGATATGAATCAAGGAGATGCCCAACTGCACTGATACGAGGCATCTGAAGAGGCTCATCGGACGGCAGATGTGATCTTACTATGTCAGTGATGTAAAATGATAATATTTACTGTTTTTTATGAGCGTGCGACGTTGCTATATAAAGCGGGTTTAATAATAATAGTACAGGGCTCTTTTTTGGTTTTTTCTTGGGGAAGGGAAATGCAAGACAGACTGTGTAAATTGTGTGTATGTGTGTGTATATGAGAGTGCACGCGTGCTAGAAGGATAAAGGAAAAGTGCAACGAGGAGAAAAAGTCACGTCGAGAGTAGGGGAGGGGAGAAAAAAGGTGTTACATATCGAGATCAAAGGGTGGCTATCTATGCACGCGTACTTACACAAGGTAGTGAGAGATAGGGTGAGGAAGACTGGTGGAATATGCACTGGGAGTTGGAGGAGGACCAATTGAGGTGAGAACGGTTGGCTGTATATGGGGTGAACTGTGGTTAGAATAATTGAAGTGACGAACTCGGAAAAGCAGGTGGTTATGCCAGGAAAGAGGACAGGTTGACGCAGAACAAGCGCCTTAGCAATGTTAAAATTCTAATCGAGCGAGAGCGTTCGGTCACCGGGGTTTTGGGTTAAACTGCTTTCATTCGGGTCGCGTAGTACTGTGATAGACCTTGCATGAGTTTATGTTCTTTGCCAAATCATTCATAACTTACGATGAGCCTTGAGGCCCTTGTCAAAATTTGACCAGCATAGCGCTGCATTGATGATGGTCAACACCAGCAAAGCGAGCGATACGCTTGCGAAAAAGGTCAAGAATTTGTTGACAAACAGATATTTGTACGCCTGATTTGGGTCATAGATGCGGTAGATCTTGAAGATGAAGTAGGCGCAGCCAGCCGCGAGACCCACGAAAAAGATGATGATCAATGCACGACTCTCGTGGCGTACCTAGCAAAAAGTTATATGATGGGCTTCTTGTCATAGCGCTTGCTGTTTATCTCTACTTACGGCGTATACGGCGAGGATCAGGAACAGACACGTCAATGGCAGGGCGATGATGGTCAAGGGAAACTCGGGATCACCTGGATGAAGGACGAGTACTAGGTACTGGATAGAGTAGCCCACAAAGAAAAACATGTCGACCTTGAGGATGGTCAGCAGAATCTGATACCACCGGTACATATCTATTGAGAAGAGGTGAATCCACAAAGAAGTTGGCGTAGATAATAAAAGAAGAGGTTGACTGGAGACCCTTTACATACTTCGGATTTCGGGATCGGCACCAATCTTCTTATAAATCCGCCAACTGCAGAGGCAGAAGCAGAAAGGCAAATTAGCAAGGATTGCCTCTAGTGCATAAATAAAGTGCGATTACCCAAACTCCTGATAAAGCCTGGCGCCGATGTAGAAATACACCAATTCGCAAATACCGATGACGACGGCATTGGCAATCAAAAGGCGTGTAATAATCCATTGGAGACGGCTCGCATCTTCTTCTGCGCCGTCGCCATCGTTATGAAGGGCCTCGGAAATTTGCTGAAACTGGAAGACTGCATAGATAAAACAACACAGGTTGAAGAGAATAAAGGCGATGACTTGGATTGTATTCTGCATTCGGACCTAATTGGCAAGAATAAAAATAAGCTTTAATTACACCGTAGTCGCACGCCCTTCATTTTGTATGTACTTACTGCATCCCATGAGATAGCGACTTGGTATATCTGACAGACGATGAATATCATGAGGTAAACAGGGATACCTCGCCCGAGCGAATCTTGTGCAAAGCTAAGAGAGAATTTCGTTTAGATGATATGCGAGGGAGCCGTCAACACGAGAGAGGCAGTTTTTACCCGCTGCTATAAAATTTGGCGAAAACGACAGCCTCGAGGGCAATGACAACGATAGCTTCGAAGATGGCAAAGAGAACCAAGAACGTCGAGTAGCGTGAGCTCAACCAAAACTAGAAAGTGTGCATTACGAGTTGAGCGATGGCAAACGTAAAGTACAGGTCAAGGGCCACCATGAGCAGTTACGGTTCCTGTATTTTTTTTTGGTCCATCCTATACTCACGTTGATTCTCGTTTCAGAACGTTGTAATGCGAAGTCTTTGCGTTGGTCATGGTCGTATTCTGAACCGACAAAATTCTCTTGTGATGACATTGTTTGCATTGAAGCTGGTGCCGCTGCTGATGTTGCTGCTTTGCTGTCGTGCTGTTTTGCTACACACCCGCAACTTGGTATTGTTGTGTGTGTGTGTGTGTGTGTTTGTTTGCTCAATTAAAAGAGGAAAGAGAGAGATAAAAAAAGAAGAAATAAAGGAACAAGGGGACGGGCGCCCAACAAGCAAATACTCTCAAGTGACGCCTATTTTTTTTTCTTTGCTGCTTCAGGGCGAGTCAGCAGAAAGAAGCGAAAGAAGAAGTGGAACGTCTTCAAAAGCAAAGGGAAGATATATAAAGTAATAGAAAGAACAACGGTTACCATTCATGGAACGAAAAACCTGCAGGTATTGTTCAATATTTCTAGCTTGTATGCACATAACGTATCATATGTATCAGGGTCATCATGTTCTTTCTGGTCTGTGTGGGTTTATTACTGTCATAAGGAAAGAAAACCTTTCTTTGGCAGGTAAGAAAACAATTCCATCACCTTTCATAGTAGATAAAAGCTGTATGCGTTATGTGTTATATCATCACTTGCACTAGCTTTAATTCATCGGGTTGGGAACTAACGCAATAGTTCTATCGCTGGCTTTCTCGCGCTTGCGGCGCGTTTCGGGGATACGCAAATGAAAGGAGCCAGGATAAAAAAAAAAAAAGAAATTATCTGTGTGCGTGTGTGCGCGCGCGGATAAACCGTTTTCGCACCGCCCACCTGTCGATGGAAGGCCGGCTTCGCTTGGCATCTGGTGGGCTTCCCCAATCATTTTTCATTTTTCTCTCTTCCGTGGCTCAGCTACACAAAGTGTCCGTTCCCTCTCTTGTTTAAGCAACGCTGGGCACACAACAGCAAACTCAATACTCTACTTTCCACAGTTTCTCACACACATAACACACACAATGGTGCTGCTGATGCTGCTGCTGCTGATGATGAGTTATGTCGATACTTACTGATCTCTTTCTCTTCTTTTTTTGGACATGCGGGGCCATTCCAGGTAATCCGTTCCCACCAACACTCCCATTTTTTTTGTCTTCTGCACGGGCGATCTCCAACAACCCTTTCTCTATTCTTATCATATCAGGGATCCGGCTTTATTGTCTTTCCAGTGTACACATACAGATACATATCAACATTACCATCAGTTGTCACGCGGAGACCGAATAAACACACACATGTGTGTACGACCGATCATCATCATCGTCATAGTCTCAGGATTTGCGCAAGTAAACGATAGTATAACAGAAGGGGGCAGGAAATGGTGAGAGGAAAAAGAATGAATCATTTTCTTCGTCACCAGGTCCATTCGTTATTTATTTTTATTTTTCGTGTCCTTGACAAGTGAGGGTTCTCTGTTTATCTGAAGAAACGAAAATGTAAAAGAAAACAAAGCCGATCATGGGGTTCATAAAGAAATCAAGCACAGATCAGAAAAACGAAAGAGAGAGAGAGAGTAATCGAGAGCGAATGAGAAGGATAGAAGCGAGATGGTCCCTCTTTTGTTTGGCGCGTAAAGCGAGTAACGTGACGCACGGTGGTCATGACAAGCGAAGCGGATTGCCAAAGCTGGTCTTTTTTTTCTGAAGGGTAACACAAACCTGTTTCCCCAGCACGGAACACGGAAGGCCCAAGCAAGTAAGAAGGAAAAAGAGAATGAAACAAGTGTCATCAAAATGAAAAGTGTAAGGCGCAAGGGCAGTAATAGCTCATACATGTGAGGAGAAGAGAAAGATCCGTGCACCACACCTATCTTGTATTATTCCAAGCCCATTTGGTTAATTACAATACTCGGCTGGTATCGATCGCTATCAACAATTGTCAAGTGCAAACACACACACACACTATATTCATCTCACGGGCCGCTATTGATTGTGTGGATAGAAAAAAAAAGTTTATTGTCCTCTTTTCTCTCCTCTCCCTCTTGTCTTTTTTTCTTCTTCTTTGCGCGTTTTTCTTTTTTCCTTCTCTCTTCCTTGGACTTTTGTACTTTTAAAATCACCTTGCGCGATTTTTCTTTTTGCTTTTCTTCCTTTATTGTTTTTTCATTTTGAACGTGACAGCAAATATGATGACAACGAGTGTCCTACCGGACCATATGCATCAACATGAACACCCACAGCAGCATAACACGAGGAAGAAATGCACTTCGGTCTCCTGCTCCTCTCCGTTGCGCGTCTGGCGAACCGTTCAGACCATCATCACCGCACCGTCTGATTCGAAAGCTGACTTTGAGCGACTCGTCCAGACAATGGAGCCCCACGTCTTGGTACCTGTGCTCCTCGGCTCGCGCGCGAGCAACGATCCCTGTGCGCTCCCGCCTTCTCAAAAAGCGCGTGTCATTCAGTTTCCATCTGTCGTCCGACAGGAGGCCGTGCGCAAGTTTGGCAAATCAGCCACGGATCTGAACGCTCTCCAGCTTGCCCTCATCCAAGGCCGCAAGGAACTCGCTTGCATGATTCTCACCTACCTCAACAAACAGCGCAATAATGTCAACGCTTCCGAGCTCCGTGTCTTTGTGAATCACATCTGGGGTCAGCGCAACACAACCCTCCACCTGGCTTGTTTCTGGAACATGCCTCGTCTTGTGCGACTCTTGCTTGACTTGGGCGCGGACCCTGCCATCCGGAATGCCAAACAGCTCTCCCCGCTTGACTGTTGCACCAACGAGAGCCTGGTCACCCTGCTGATGAACCATACTTCAGCTACAGCTACGACTACGACTGCCACTACTGAACACGTCGGGTCCGAGATGCGTCGTCCAGTTGATCAGCGCCGCTTGTCACCAAAACAATCGCAGAAGCAGCTGCCAGAACCGGTGCAACCCAAACCAACACCACAGCCACAGCCAATGATGGCGCGTCCTTCCATGCTGCTCCGAAAGGCTGCTGAGCGTCAGTACTTTTCGCCACCGTCGCCTCCCGCACCCGTCTTTGTTGAGCCGATCGAAGACAAGCAGCGTGATATGAAGCATGTGCGCATGTCGCCCATGTCCTTTTCATCCTCGTCATCCTCGTCTTCGTTCTCATCAGCCTCGTCGACGGAAGATCAATGCTGGACGCCCCCACCGTCGCCTATGGCCACCCCACCTCACCCTACCTCATTTGTACAGCATTACGAGGAGGAAGACGAAGACGAAGAAAACGAAGAAGAGCAGCCATCTCAAGAATCACTTGGGAGCACATCTCCTTCACCGCTTCTCATCGATCGACCAGGCTGCGTCCCAGCACGACGACAAGTTCGCTTCAATGCTGTGCACGTCCTTGCGGATGCGTGCACGCGCGGCGACATTGATGAAGTCAAGATGGTGGGCGACATTATAAGGCATGGTACGGGCGGTGTACAAAACCGGTCACTGCTGCATCTCGCACTGATGCACGGTCACATCCATCTCGCGAAATATTTGATACCCAAGGTCGATGTCAATCATCCTGACAACGACGGGTGGACTGCACTCCATTATGCAGCCGCCCTCGGCCTCTGGTCGATGGTCGACCTGATCGCGGCCCGTAAAGATACTGATATCGACGCACAGACAAACAACGGTTTGTTCGTGTTTGACTGCCCGGAGACAGAAGCCGATCGTCGTCGGTGCCGTGGTAAGAGCCGTTGAGATTTTTTTATGGTTCACACTTATTAACTCTAAATTTTTATGTGCATGCAGTGGTTATTGAACGCGTCCTGAGACGCTCTAAAAATGCCAACATCACCGCAGCCCACCCTCCTGCGCATGCAGCGGGTGCGATGACGCGATTCCGACATTTATAATCTATATTTATTCTCTACGCTTGTCTACATCATTTCTCGTGGCAAGCGTAGTGTTCCATACACTACCATTCCCATCTCCTCAAAATTACTCTGTACAGTTTACCACACTCTTTCTTTATCTTTGTTCCATACCCGCTCATTTTTCTTTCTTGATTTGTACATTTCTGTATCACTCATTCCTTGTACACCTGTAATATTCGTCCCTCACTCTCTCTTCTCTGGGCAACCACTATCATGCCATCATCTTCCATCTATTGTATTCTAAATTCCTCTCATTGTATATGTACCTATCCATCGCACATCAGCCTACAGAACCCCTGCCCTTGCTTGTTTCAGCCCAAGCCATTCGTTATCTAGTGCCTTTTTCTATGGCTGCCCAGAGAGAACATTCTTTTCCATTTCTTGTACACTATGGCTCAACCCACTCACTTTCTTATATTTATATATTCACACACTCTTATGCTCCAGCCCCCAAAACCTCCCCCCCTTTTTTTTTTGTTTCCAAAAAAACGCAAAAGCCGTGTTTTCAAATAAACAAGACCATCCCATTACTGTAGAACATCATCACACAAGACACCAAGCTACATAACCAGATCGTATGTAGTGATCACAAACAAAAATGCAACAATGGGAATGTCTGTGCGATAGGATGCAGGTTCGCTCCTTGTGTTTACTTGTTACTATTATTAACAAACACGCATACGCACGCACACAACATACAGGAGCTCAAGGAAAAAAGTGCGTATAGATACGACTCTCGGGATGTACTTCCATCTCATGAAACTTGAACGCGTTGAGTTCGGCCTTAATATGATGAGCGCCTTCGGGGGTCAGGTGCGTGCAGGCCGCATAAGGGTCCGATTCGCGGTTATACTCGAAGCGCGTGTAGGTCTCGTGGACAGAAACGCCTTTGCCATAGCGCACGCGCCGCTGTGCGGTGGACGAAACCGAAGACTGGGAACTGGTCGAGGTCGAGGGTGTCGGAAGTGCCTCGACGGCCATGTGCTGCACCGAGTGGCGTATTCGGGACAGCCAGCTTCGTTTTTTGATGGTCGCCTCATGGGTGGGAATCTCCGGTGCGGGTGCGTCAAGAATGGCTTGAGCCAAGGCGGCTTCTTCGGCTGGCGTGGGCGGCGGCGGCGGCGGTTTAAGAATACCTTTGGAAGGCGCGGGTGGCAGCGCAAAGTCCTCTTGCTCATCGCTGTATCCAGCAAGTAGATCATTATATTCGCGCTGGAACACATCCGCTGTCATGCCCTTCTTGTCGTCCTCGCTGAGGGAGGAAAAGGAGGTACTGGCGGTGATGCCTCCTACCCCTCTTGTCTTTCTCCTCTCGTGTGCTCCCCCTCCGTCTTGCCTGTCATGGGTGCGTCGCGAGATTGCAGAGATTGACAGAGTAGGCAAGGCGGCGGCAGGGTGGTCGATCTGGCTCGTGGCAGGGTCCGGATTGGTCGAGTGCTTCGGGTAATGAAGGAACGGAAGTTGTGGTGGTGCATCAAGAGAGTTCGGTTGGCGACGGTGGTGAGGTGAGAAACGAAGTACTTGCTTGAACCGATATTTTAAATTGGCCAAGCGTGGGCTCATGGCGGCAGAGGAGGCATGCAAAGTGGGTGGGTTGAGGTATCGACGCATAATCTCATCTTCGTCTTCGTCTTGGTTTCGCTGTGCGGTCGTATGACTGTCGTTGGTCTCCTCGTCGTCTTCATGGTGACTCCTTTCGGAGGCAGTCCCTGTGAGGGTAATATCGCTTCCGTTGCTGTACTCTTCTTCGTCGTCGGGTTGTTCTTCTTCGACGACGGTAGTGGACTCGCTATCCGAGTCATGATGCACATTCTTGGTTCGTGGCGGTAATTGGAATTTGGTTGTCTTATTAAGCTTTTTGCTGTCGTCAGGAAGAGTGACTGGCTGTATATGCATATGTCAACCTATGAGTCGGAAGGATTCGCTTGAGTCCTTGCATGCATACCTTTATATCAGTGTCGTATGAAGGGGATTGCTCCATGCCAGGGTGAGGAGTAACTTTGTGACGATGGGTTGGTAATAAAGATGTAGGCGTAGAAGATACATGAGGGAGATGTTGATGAGAAATAGCAGGCGCCACAAGAGACATGATGGATGATGGATAATTATGAATAAGAATCGGGTATGTATATGTGTGTGCTTGGGTTTGTCTTTGTGTTTGGAGAATTGAAAAGTGACAATATGGAGACAGTCAATGTGACGTTTGTGCTTGTAGATGCTTTTTGAGTATTAAATAGAGTATGAAAAAGGTAAGCTTTTCAGGAACGAGCGGAAGCAGAGCCAAATAAGCACAACAGGAACAGAAGAAGAGGAAGATTAAATTAAAAAGAAAGAGGTACGAAGTAAAAAGAGAGAAAGAAAGCAAAGAAAGAATTAGAAGAAGGGAAAAAAAAGAAAAAGCAAGAGTAAACAACTTCAGGAGTTTTATTGTGGGCGCAGGTAAGAAGTGAAGAGCGTAATGTGATAGTGAGATAAGTCAGTGTATAAAGGGGGGGAGGGTCAAATGGAGTACTGGTTGGTTCTGAGGGTGGTGTTCCAGGTCGATCTCCTTAAGAGAGTTTAACAAAATTATTCAGGTTTGACAGTAGACATGGCTGATGGGAATGACTTTTGTGCAGCATCGAAAAAGGAGACTTGACAAGAGCTTTGAAAAACAACTTGGATTGATGCAATTCACCGCATTCATGCGTCAACAAGCGGAGTTATAATGTCGATTCCCGTGTAGCGATGTCCTGTGCAAGGTCTTCTTTATCTAAGGATACAACTCATCCAACCTAACACTATTATATACTATAGTATGATTTGTATAAAGATTACCAAGATACTTTGAAGTCGCTTCGCATAGATTCAATGATGGTAATATTGTCAGAATACTGGAGACCCTCCAGAATACGGGCAAGAGATTATTTTAACCACTACTCGGGCGCGATGAATAAACGGAATCGAAAAAGAGTGGAGGTGGTGCTGCAAATTGATGGCTAAATCCAAAGCGGACATGGGTTAAATGTTGATAGGTCGTGAAAGGGTGCTTGTGATGAGTGTAGACGGGGCCAGTGGAAGATGTGAGCACGCATTCTCACAGGACTTGCCGCACTATATCAGCTCTCTTGATGGGGCTCCAGGAGCAGAAAAAGAAAGAAAACGGAAAAAGAGAGGTACTGTGCATACATAGATCACGTAGAACCATGAGACAATTATGTGGAAGGGTAGAAGGGGCCTGTCGAGAGGGCCTGTGGTTACTGACACTCCTATCAAACCAGCGTTAAAGCTGACCTCGCTGTCTCTGTCGCGTGCAGAATAGCCTCCGCGGCACACTCATGATGAAAGCAGATAACGTCGCTAGCGGCCTACTTCAGCTCGCATTCTGACAGCATACGTGCAGATACATCAGGCTCCGTGCAAAACAGGAGCTCTTTGAGTCATTGTACTCTGAAGTCTTGCAGTCTTGCAGACAACGTCTTTTCCAGGGGCGGCGAGGGCCTTCCTGAAAGCAGATAAACCTTCGCACTTATCTTCCTTAAATGGTGGATCGTCGTGACCCAAAAGAGGATAGATTTGAGCCACGTTCCTGGAACACTACTGAGCGCAAAACAGCGTAGGTGGCTCGCAGCCACTCGGTAAAAGTGCTCAATAAGCACTTGGCGCGTTTTTTGCTCTACGTATTGTACGCAAGTTAGTGGCACCCTCGCTGAGATTCGCGTGTTCGTGTTTCACGGCGCTGCGGGCGCTGCCGATACCATGAGGCACGGCGACGGTGGCCGGCTTAAAATGTCACTTGTGTCAGGTATTAAGGATGACTGGGGAAGACGACCCTGTGCTCTCGAGGCAAGATGTAACTTATTAGCGCTTTTTGTCCCGGTTAGCACCACCGTTATCAAGAGCAAAGCATTGAGACATGATGTAGGTGGTCCCTAAACCTTCAATAATCTTTCTATATCGCACTAGCCGCATTGTTCTGCAGCCTACGAGCATTCTGGGATCAGGTTTGCATGCCGATCTGACCCCCTAATATACCATAGTCACACCGCCTTTTCGGGAGAGTTACGGAAGATGAGCATGAAAAAGGGGCTTTGGCAATCCTATAGTAACATGGAGACGTGCTCACATCCATAGCTTATGATCCTCCTGTCTATGCACATCAGGGGATAGAAATATGAGATCATTCATGAAAACATACATTAACCGTGAGGCGGCTTCACATTATGCTCGTTATCGAGCCCCTCTCCACATGCGCTTACCAAAGAGGCTCCATGCAAACACACATTGCATATTCAGGAACGTGTCGTCTCTGACTATCCCATCTTTAGACAAGCAATGTGCACGAATGTTTATGATGAGGTAAGGGAATACAATAATCTGTACATACAAACAAGAAAGAGAAGAGAAAGAAAGAGAGAAGATGGAAAGGGATAAAATACGCGGGGAGAGCAGGCACCGACCGAAATCAATTTTGCATAATGGTTACCTCGTTGAGGAAGTCTTCGTCCATCATGGTATCGCCCAATACAAAGTCATCCGGGTCCTCAGCTTCACCGCTACGCGCAATCGTGAGGTTCCTCTCATTGGCTAGGTGAAGCAAGCAAATAAAACAGAACGGCACCGAAATATCCTTGAATGTCTTTTCTGAGTAGCGTTTGCGCAGCCTCCGCAGCACATCCGTGAACCGTTGTGTTCCCTCCACGAGCTCAGTGATTGTAGACGTCTCAGCATCCTTTTGTTTTTCGAGTGATGCCCACAAGTTCTCTTTGAGCCGCTTAACGTCGACCCGCTTGGCTGTGCGAGCATAGTTGACGTAGAGCGGCTTGGTCTTTTTGGGCTGATGGTTTGTGACAAGCGCGTCGCCGTACAAAGTAGCATTGGCTGCATCATCATACGGGTCGTAGATCGTGTCCTGATAGAATGATGTGTCATCGTACCCGGTCAGCATAGCTATAAAACAAGAAGGTATGAGATATCTTTGTGGTTTTCTCTTCTATGCCTATTTACTTTCGTCAGCGTTGGTGGCTGTTGCTTCCTGTGTATCTTGTGCCTCGGGATTGAGTTCAGGCTGGTTTGCCCAGTAGTTTGCATCAGGCTCGGTGTAGCCAAAGTCATCATCAAAGCCGGCGTCATAGTCTATTGCTTTATGAATCCAGACGTTTCCAGGATGCCTGGGATATCTTACCTTCAGGTGGTGAATCGCGTTGTTCTGGTGTAGATCCGGTTTCTTCGCGGGGGACTGGATTGGATTTCTTGGGATTCTGGATGGAGAAGGTAGGCTTAGAGAATAGTTTCAGGAGGCTCTTGGATGAGAAATGGATGTCATCTGGTAAAAAGTGACTGGAGAGCTGTGCATTATCCTTGACGGCACCCAAGGTGGTCTTGGTACGCTTGTCCGTTGCAAAAAGTTCATCTTCATTGACATCGTCTCCCTCCAAGAAGCCAATGGTGAACGCGGCACGTGCTGTTTTCCGAGCACCTTGGTCTTCTTCGTGTTCGTTTGCATCTTCCTCTTCGTTCGTTGTCGGTTTTTCCTTTTCTGGTCTTCAAGTGAGAACCAATTTCATATTGGACATTACCCTTACCTTTCACAACAGCCTTCCTTAGCTTCCAATGCTCTGGTCCTGCCCAGTTCTTAGCAAAGGTGGTATCAAAGTAGCTAAAGAGCTCGTTATTGTCTCCGTTGGCGAGAATGTCCAGGAAGTTGTCGGGATCGGTTGGTGACGTATTTTCTTTATCGTCTTCAGCATCGACGTCAAGATTATCCAAGCCATTGTCACCGTCGTCAAAGGGAACGGCATCAATGCCATCCAGAATAGGACCATCGTCGTTAAAGTCAAAATCAGCCCCAAAGTCATCATCAAAGCCCTGATCTTCCATATCGTTTTCCTGCTGTGGAGCATCATTGTTTGCTTCAGGTTCTTGGTGGTCGTCCTGTTGACCGAGCGAGGGCATGGCTGCATCGCCCTCGGCGAAAAACTCATAGGTTTGTAGCGTCGGGCAGATTTGAAGTTCTGCTAAGACCTCAAACGTCGGGATCTTGGCTAGTGACAGATACAGTTATCAGTCTAGTATTTCCATACTGAAGTCGTCTGAATGTCGTACCTTTCAGTCTTGATATTTCAATGGAGGCCTCTTGAGTATCCTCTTCGTCCTTATTTGCTGAAGGCGCCAATTGAAACTCTTCCTGTGCCTGAGGTTCATCGACGTCCATCACATCGTCCTTCGTCTCACTTTCTGCCATCGCCACAGCGTTTTCTTTCTGAGTTTGGTCCTCGTCGCCTTCAGCTTCCGCAGTCGCGTTCCCTTCAGGTGCTTCGCTGGCATCTTTCATCTCCTCATCGTCGTCGTCGTCGTCGTCGTCGTCGTCGTCCGAATCATTCGAGCTACTGTCACCAGAGTCAGTGTCATTCTCCGTATCAGCCTCTCTCTCTTGTTCTTCCATCTCTTCAGGTCGATCTGGAACTTCGTTGAGGTCGGTTCCGTATTCCTTTTCCGTCGTGCTGCTGTCAGAGGCGTCAAAGATAATGCGATAATCTCGGTCAATGCCCAAATGATTCAGTAATAAACCACGTGCACCGCCTTCGTCAAAGTCGGCCGAGGTTTTTTTGAAGAGAGGGTCCACCGCGAAGTCGAGATCGAATTTTTTTAGTGCGATCGAAGAGAAGTCTTTCAGTAGAGTTTCAGACCGGTTTCCCTGATAAACAATAACACGAGTACATCAATATCAGAGAACTGCAGTTCACAAAAGAAATGAAAAACGTACCCGTCGCGTACGCTTTCTACTGGTCTCTACATTCTGTAAATCGTCCTCTTCATCTTCGTCTGAGCCGTTCCCGTTGTCACCTTTAAAAAATAAAGTAGTTCTATATATGCACGTTAAGATATGTGGTCAGGGCGCTTACGAGCACTATCGGCAAGACCACTCAGTAGTTTTCCCGTCTCGGACGCCACAGAATCAACACGCGATGTATAGATCTTGACGCAGCCATCAAGAGTGCAGGACGCTTTTTGAAAGTTGATCGAGTCACCTTCACGGATAAAAGTCATCTCGTGAAAGTAGTCAATCAATGCGAAGTTCCAACTGTTGGTAGCATTGACTTTCTAGAAAATGAATGGTGTCGTTAAGTACAGAAAGGGCAGACAGATGAATCTACTCTTTTACATTGTCTGTGCATATTTTCATCCATTCCTCGAAGTTGGAATACATTTGCTCAGGTGTTAGACCCTGTACAGGCACCTGTACGGTCTGACGTGCATTGGTTGTTGCCATATCGGAATGCTGTCGATTGAGCACCTCACGAGCAAGACGTTCTCGTTGGCCCCGTACGCCGTCACGATGTGCCATATTCGTATAATTGAGGGTTGACTTGAGTTCGACGCAGGCCAAGGAGGTGTGCGTTGACAGTGTGAGCGTGTCACCAGAGCGTCCAAAAAAATTAGAAGAGCAGATCCGCGTGGCGGGATTTATTTTGGCGCGACGAATTCACGCCATCGTCCTTTAATACCATATTATATCAACGGCGGATTAGCCCAGTATTTATTAGTAGCTAAGAGAGAATTCCGTAAAGGTTTCGAATTCCGTAAAGGTTTGCAGTGATATATGATGATGTTATGGTATGGGATTGCCATAGATGCGCTCCTTGTATATACTCATAGAATTTCATTACTCGAGTTCCCTCAGTATTCTGCATCTTCTACGTACGCTAGAGTAGTCGGTAGTTCCCTATAATCATGCAAGGACTTTATATGCGTGGAAGGTGTGTATATGTTCCCCGCGGCCATGTCAAAGTGACTGAATATGTTGGGCAATGGGGGCAGCTTTACATCATTTACATTCGCAGAGACAATTATGTGGATTGCAGGCGCCTCAAGCACAGCCTGTCGCCCTCATTTGACAAAGATACTGTCTTTAAGACGTCAACGCCTACCATATGTGCTAACGGCGGTTCTTAGCCTACTGAAAAGATTGCGCAAACATCTTCTGCGGAAATTACAAAACATCCTGGCCCGTTATTGCATCTGGCAACGAGGGACATAATGATCACGCATGGCGGTCAGGCCAAGCACACGGATAATTCTATGCGAGACAGCAGTGAAAGGCTAAATTTTAACCGGCTCGCCATCGCTCTTTATTGGTCATTGCCAATTTCTAGGGTCGGGCCGCATGCGGGTTTGGATTGGCTTGAACTCATCTTGCCTGGCAATGGTATTTTCGTTTGGATATCGTTCCTCTATCGTTCCACAGTGCTGAGACCACAGAAAGATATATATGGTAGGTATCGAACCTGTACACGGGAAGTGGTCACATATCTCTGCATTTATGCAAGCGTGTATGATGAATCCATATGTCCATGCCGGTAAAGCAATGCGTTCCACACGCTCGTACATCGCGCACCCACACAAGACACGCGAGCGCGTCCATGGGTGTGTGTTCGCGGGAAACGCTGTATTTCTTGGCGATTTAAACTTTTGATGATATCACTTTTTGTCACTCGCTGACAAGCACAACCGGAAAAGTCGTACAGAAAGCGTAGACCGCGCGCTTTCGATCGAGGAGATTAGCTTACATACGTTTACAACAAATCTCCGAATCAAAAAGCGAAAGACCTGAACCTACAGAGATCGTCATGGATTTTTTCTGGACTACAGAAACCCAAAAAAAACTCAACCAGCCTTTTCTGCATTTCAGTCTTCCCCTTTCCTTTCCACTTTTTTTCGTACTTGTTTTTATCCTTAACTCTTCCTTTTCGCTCCTATTATTTAATGGAGGGTGGACAAGGTGACAAAGATCGGCTTAAGCCCGGTGGTAATAATGTACGCACGTCCAGTCATGGCGGCGGCAGCAGCATAAGCAGCGGTAGCAGTCGGCCTCCCTTTCTTCATTCTGTCTCTGCTCCCAGTGTGCCGCAGATACAACTCTCTACCGATAGCGGAACGCATCCATTCGAATCTCCCCCATCTTCGATTCAAAGACGTCCCAGCAACGCATCCAGCGACTCGGCAACCGCTTCCGCTTCTGACGAGAGTGATGACAGTGAGAGCACGGCAGACGAAGTCGATGAAAAGCCACACAGCTTGCATTCCTCGAGGCGCAGCCAGCAGCATATGGCAGCCAACAAAATCCCACCGCGGACGGGTGACGAAGACAGACCTGGTTCAGCAGATACGCTGGTAGAAGCTGCGCTGGACCATGCCGACGCACAGGACAGGCATGTTCGTTTCCAAGACCACGTCCTCGAGTCAGCTGCGCTTGTCGAACGGATGCTGAACCGACGAGGCACGACTACCAGTACGGCCAACGACGACAATCAAAGCGCACGAAACCGACGCTTCGCGAGCATGAGCAACAATATTTTGGATGAGGAGGAACTCGAAGGCGGGGATACGATGAGCACGGGCGGAGGCGGTGGTCTGTTGGGTTTGATTCCTGGGAAAGGAGACGAGACCCTCGAGAAATTCTCAACCAAATCACCCCCACCCGAGTCTGGGGCCGGAGGCAGCGTGCTCTCCCGGCTTATGGTCTTGGAAGCTCAGCGGCGAAGATCCGAGGAGACTAAAGATCATAAAAAGAAACGGCGACGCGAGAAAAAGGTAAAAGTACCGATTTCTTATTTGTTCTCTTGTGCTCGCTGGACCTGACACGTGATTTAGGAGGCCAAAAATGCGAAAAAGGCACAGAAAGCACAAAAGAAGAAACCCGCATCCCTGTACAATATTCCGTTACATTCGGGGACAGACCCGAGCAGCGGTGAGAAACCTGCATTGCGACCCAAGATGGTCAACAGGCCCTACAGTTGGCTTTCGAACGTCACCTCGGGCAATCATCTCGTGCCCAGTCTCGAGAAGAGGAAACTGATGTCGCCTTCTGTATCGCGACGGTCCTCCATCGACAGTATGTTCACGACTGCTTCCCAGTTTGAGCCGATCACACTCGAGGACCGTGTCCGGATCACGTTCGAAATCGCCAATATCCTGCAGAAACAAGAATTCCTGCGTAAACTCGCCAAGTCGCTCATGTTATACGGATGCCCGGCTCACCGCCTCGAATACATTATGCGCCGTGTCTCAGCCACCATTGGTGTCGATGCCGAATACGTCTATATGCCCAATGTCATGTTCATGACGTTCTTTGACTCTTCGACGCACACAACCGAGACGCACTTCATCCGACAAGCACAAACGTTTGAAATGCATAAACTCGGTGAAGTCTACCGCCTTGAGAAACTCGTCTCCCACGGTGAAGTATCGGTCGACGAAGCACTTGAGTTTATCGACAGAGTCGCCAATGAGCCATCGTTCTATCCAGTTTGGTTGAACGCATTTGTCTACGCATTGGCTAGTTTTGCTGGCTGCATTCTCTTCTTCTACGGTAGCTGGTATGATGGCTGCGTTTCTGCTGGTCTCGCAAGTAAGTTTTTAAATGCATGAGCAACAAACAAATAAGCAAGATGAACTGATCACCTGTTTGCTTTGGTAGTGCTCTTTGCTGTATACGAGATCTTTTCCGGTCGGGTTCAGAGTTTTCAGCCCATTTGGGAAATCACAGTGTGTATCATCATCGGCTTTGTAGCTCAGGGTAAGCGTAATTTTTGATATAATGTTGGATAAGGAGTAACAATAATCGATTGCTTTTTTTGTGCACAGGTGTTTCAACCACTGGCCTATTTTGTTTCACACCGATCGCGTTCTCGGCCTTCATTGTCGTATGTATCTCACGATTTGTGGCTCCACGCTGGGTTCGCTAATAATAGGTTACAGATATTGCCAGGTTATCCTATGGCAGTGGCTGTCATAGAACTCGTATCGAGGCAGCTCGTCAGCGGCGTGGTCCGCATGGTGTACTCGATCATCTATGCCTTTTTGCTTGGTTACGGTATATCCATGGGCTCCGAAATTTATTCCCTCATTGATAAGCGTCCCGGAGATACCGCATCGCGTTGCCAAACCGCGCAGTCAGCCACCACCTGCGATGCTCAGGTCGACCAACATTTCTTCATTCTTATCGTCCCCTTGTTTTCACTCGCTTACTGCGTCTTTGTACGTGCTCGGCCCTTCCGATGGCCTATCATGATTGTGATCGCCATAACGGGCTACGTCGTCAATTTCGTCCTATCCTGCTATGCCGGTGCACCCGCTCAGGTGCTCCAGGTGGTACCCGCCTTTGTCCTTGGCATGCTCGGCAATCTTTTAACCAAGTTTACGGGCAAGATGTCATTTGACGCGGTGTTGTTGGGCGTGAGTATTCTTTACACTTTTCGCATGGCTGCACCCCGGAAAAGACAATGCTGATATTTACTCGGTTAATTCTGTAGATGATGTTCCTTGTACCTGGAGGTCTTGGTATCAAGGCAGGTTATGGCATGTTTGATAGCTCTACATCCACCGGTACACAAGGTGCATCTTTTGCACTGGCCATGATCGAGTCTTCGATTGGCATCACCGTTGGCCTATTTATTGCCACCCTTGTCGTATACCCGAAAGGCAGCTCTCATACTCCTCTTATGAATTTTTAAAAGAACTGTACTGTAGTAGTAATAACGTATTGTAAAAACTGATCACTTCATATTTATTACATTTTCATTTCATTCTTCATTCTTCATCCTCCGCTTCTTCTTTCTTACCAGTCAACCACAGCCACAACAGGACGATGGTCGCTGATATACATGCCGTCATCAAACAAGTTACTCAAGACGCCAAAGCGACGCACATGAATTTCCGTGTTGTGTCGCAAAACCATGATGTAATCCAAGCGTGCGGGTGCATTTTCGGAAGCCGGATCGTCTTTGCCGAAAGCCGTAAAGGTGTCCTGGTCGCCATAAGGTCCGCTCAATTGACCTTGCTCAGACCGCGTTTGAAGTATATAGCGCAGGTCGGCAAAATGCTGGTCTGTTTCCTTTTGTCGCTGTAGATTCTGAAGAATCTGTCCGCGACGAAGAACGCGGTGAGTGGGCAGCGCCATGTGGCCTTCCCCGAGACGCGTAGGTTTGCCGGGAGTCATGGTGCTGGTGAGTGCCTCAATATGATGCCATGTACTGTTGCTGCTGGACCGCTCGGCCTGACCTGTCAGGGTCTGGTAGCCAGGATCTGTCTCAGGCGAGTTCAAGTCACCCATCAGAAACACCACGTGTTCGATCGGTCGAGCGCGCTCCAGAATCACATCGGCACCATTTTTGCGCGATTCGATGCCCAAGTGGTCAAGGTGAGCATTGAAAACGGTGAAAACTGAGCCGTTGGCCTTGCTTTTAAACCTTTTCAGAGACAAAAAAAAAAAAAAGGTGTGAGCCATATGGCATGTAAAGGTCCATCCCCGTGCTTTCACTTACTCGACTTGAGTGGCAATACGAGGAGCTGTGGCATCCCAGCTCTGACTTCCCGGCTGATCAGGTGTCTGGTAGAGACGAAAGTTAGTTCCTGGTGGTATGCTCATTGTTTCAAGTGTTCCATACCTCCGAAAGCCACACCGTTTTCCAGTTTTCGACCGTCACCGCATCCCTAGCAAGACGACCATGATCAATTTCATGTTATTCCATCCCTGTGTATTGCCATACCTCCTATAAAAAATAGGGCTGTATTCGCCCTTCTCTTTGCCGTCGTCGCGACCCACACCCACCCAGTCGTACTCGTCGTGAAGCAAAGCTTCAAGATCCTTGACTTGGTTATGCGTCGGCTCCTAAAATCACATGTTCAGTACCAGGAAATGGAGTATACGCTTCCACCCTTCTTACCTGGAAACCAACGACGTCAGGTGACCACATAAAGACTGTATCGGCCACTTTCCACTTGCGCAGGTCCCAGGGCTGCTCTCCCTGAAACAAGGATGTCTCTTTGTGCTCATCCTCGGGTTGCTGGTACGTGCTGGGCGGTACCTCAAAGTCATGGCGGATATTAAAGGTCATGAACTTCATGATGACTATTTTTTTCGAAGAAGACGAGAAGTGGAAGAAAGGGAAAGAAAAGTATAAACGGAAGAGAAAGTGTACGCGTCCTAAAGTTGTGAGAGCGGATATTCAAATGCATGAACGTAAAGTGGCGTTGCACGACACGCACACATGGTACATTTTCTGGCTGATGTATTACATCGTCCTATTATTCCCTTCTGGCCATTATATCATTCTATTCTCAGTCCCACCTGAAACGGTAAAAAATAATATTTTAGGACAAAGTACTGTCATGAATGGAAGACACAGAGTAGCGTAGACCCGACGCGTTGAAATGAGAAGAAATCACCCGAAGAGAAAAAACTCAGTCAGGGTGCCGGATCCTTTAATTCGGTTTTGAGTCACAGAGTGAAATGGCGTGATAAAAGCCGGGTCTACTTGGACATTGTCCGTCAGCTTGGCCTTCGATTTCAACCGCGTTCATGTCCATTCCTTTGACAGCGCGTCCCACTTTTGGCACTCTTAGCGTGCTACCCTTTGCTGGCGACAGCCGAGACCCCTGTAATTTTCTTCCCTTGAATGCAAGAAAAAAGAACGAGAGTAAATATCTATTATTCTTATAGATGTGACGATATGTACTGGTGCGAATGCGGATGTCGATGGTGTGTGTATATGAGGTCTATAATCATGATTGCTGGCGGTTACTCGGCCTTGACTTTTTGATCCTGCTCGTCTCGGTCTCCATAAATCAGTTCGTAACGCTGACGGGTCGTCTCGTCGAGCAGGGCGGCACGGCCACGGCGCTCAAAGTTGACCATATACCGATCGGATTTGTATGCACCACCGCCAAGAGCAAAGCACATGACGATGTAAAACTGTCAGAAACATGAATACTCGAGTTACATAAGTGTATATAAGATGTGTTTACCTTGTTGACTGTCTGAGTTCGACGATACCACGGGAAAAACGAGTACGCGAGTGCAGAGGCAAAGATACCCACACCGGCCCATTGGGCTGCACCGATTGCGAAGCCCTTCATGGCATATCGGCTTGCGTTATCTTGCTCAGAAGCGGTGACCAGTCTCATGATGCAGTATAATAATAAATGGAAGAAGTGAAGAAGAAACAAGAAAATATTCCTTTTCGCCTCCAATGCCTTTATTTTCGCTTTCCTATTTTTTTAGGCGGCGGCCACATAATTATTTGATACTCCGACCCGAGATTTCCTTTCGTCATTTATGCTACGCAACAGGACGTTTATTTACTGCCAGGAAGTGGCGTATGGGTTATGAGGCGGGTTTTGGGAATGAAGGTGTGGAGAATAGCCTTGCTGCTGTGGATGCATCCATGGATTACTCGTATCTGGGGTGGGCATGGCCATCGGGAACGGCATGGGCATACCTCCTCCGTTTTGAAGCGGCGGCTGTTGCGAGTCAGACACAGGTCGCATGCCAAGCGAGGAGCTGCTATGATTGCTAGGCAAGGACGAAGGCGTCGGCATCGGTGAGACAGCATAGTGACCGCTCGGATGTGCTTCCGGTTTTGGCGGAAGGGGCGGCGGTGGCTGCTGCATGTAGCTGAGATGGCCAGGCGAGGAGGAGAGGTTGTGCTGAGTGGCAAAATGATTAGGCGACGTAGAAAGGGAGGAGGCGTTGGAGCTGTAGAACGAGGGCTGGTGCGGTGCAGGCATAGGAAACGGCATGGCCATGGGAGCAGAGCGATGCGAATCAGGAGGCGATCGGTATTGATCTGACGGATTGCGGTGGTGAGAAATGTGAGGTGAAGACGACGTGGACGAGGAGGAGTAGTTCGGGTTGTGTTCACTGGGGAAGCTAGACTGCTGTTCGACCTGAGCATGGGACTGTTTAGGCGTTCGGTGCTTTGGTACATAATCATCAACGCTGGGCATACGCAAGTGCTTCGTGTGACTCATGGTAGGTGAGTTACTCGAGGATGCAGAAGGGGAAGAGATGCCGGAACCGTTCGCAAGGTAAGGTGACGGTGAAGATGTCGAAAAACGTGAGGAGTGCGGATCGTATGGGATGGCCTCTTCTGCAGTAGTAGCCGGCCCATTACCGGTGGGTGCGCTGTTGCTATTATGGATAGAAAGCATGCTGTTGGAACGCGAATGTGATGATGGATGGCCGGCGTAACTGCCGGCACGCAGGGCTGGCGGGTAGTCGGTCGGCGCTGGTGAGAATGCGGCTGTCGGTGGGGGATCAATATCAGGCGCGGGCGTGTATTCATGCGGCGGTGAATAGATAGGGTCAGGCACGTTGGGTTTGTCCAGATCGCTGCTTCCGTCTGGTGACCTTTCACCAGACATGCTAAAACTTTCGATAGCAGCCTGGAGCTCCGTCATCGTCGTGTGAACATTACCCTCGGCGTCTCGTGGGTGTTCATCGTTTCCGTCGACCGGTTCCTCTACGACCTCTACGGGCTCAGCGACCTCCTCCTCCTCCTCTTCATCATCATCAATTGAAATATCGGCTTTGGGCGTCGTGCCGATCATCATGGGTATGCTCATATTGACGACATTCTCTTTGAGGTAGCTTGGATCGTCGAGACGCGCTTCATTTAGATCAACGCGAAGATGCACGAGATACTCGACACGGAGAATACGCCCGCTGGGACCGGTTGTCGGGGCTGTAGACGGTGGGATGTAGATCTTGAGTGGGAACTGCTGGACAAAGTTGTCCTCTTCGTTCGTCTCCAAATCCAAAACGCTGCTACGAACGGCCTTGTCTTCAAAGAGTTCGTTCCTACTCGATGCTTAAGTACCATGTTCCCCCTCATCTAAACCACGTACCTGCCCTTTCCGGAGAGGAATGTCCGTCTTTGGAGCGTCACTTTGATAGCGCCAGTCTGGCGTACTTTCTTGTAGTGATGGATTTCGGCCGTGATAGGCAAGATATCACCTTTTTCAAAAGTTCATATCTATCCAACTAAATCGAAGCAGTCCTTACCTCTTACAACAGCCAATTTGGGGACACCGAGCTGCACATGTACCTTTCCAGGATCAAGGACGCCTTCTACTACGCGATCCTCATGAACGCTTCCTCGAACGCAGTAATCGGGTAGACTAACGTCAATTGGTTCGACGATAGCAATCTCTCGCGTGTCCTGTGGAGCAAGCCGCTCCGAAAAACTATAGGGCACCTTGAGCACGGCCGTCAACACGTACTTCACGCCGGCTTCACTGGAAAGCTGCAAAAAAAAGTGTTATAGGGCGATTTCTTCGTTCTGCAAATATATTACCTTCATGCTGGTGGGCAGTTCCGCCTTTTCGGAGGGTATATTGAATTTGAATGGAAAACGGTTGCTCCGTGCCTCGAGCACGTGCGGCCGACCAGAGTCATCCGGGCAGGCCCCGACCAAGGACTCTCGACTGAACAGAGTCAAGGTGTTGCTTCCAATCTGAACGACGCCCGAGAGAGAAACGCGAATGTGATTGACCTTGGTCGGCTTGCCTAGATCCAATACAATATCACCTGTATATATAAATGAGAAACATGCTTTCTCTCTCTCCCTCACACATAAAGGAAATAGAGGGGAGAACGCGCGCACGGAAGTAATGATAAGACGGAACATACCTTTGACGATCTCTCCTGGGTTGTAGTATCGGTTATCTTGCAGGTCAATGTAGAACTCTTTGGGTTTTCCAGTCAAGAACATTCAGTCAACAGTAAAAAAAAAAAAGGGAAAGAGGGAAAGAAAAGGGACAGAAAGCACGGAAATGCATCGCCGCATCAAATTTAGCAATCTTTTTATCTGCGCTCAGCTTTGCATCAACCCCACTTTCACGTCTACACAGCCACCCTAAAAAGGAGCGTTTCCACCATAATTTCTCCACTAGGACGCCGCCGCCACCGCCGCTGTCACAGTCACCGAGAGCGTAGTTGGCTAATGTGCGCCGCCCTTGTGATTCCTTTCAAAAGATTCATCGCCATGGATGGAGGGCTGATGGTGGTACCGTGCAACTAAGGATGCTGATTTTGCCCTACGTAACGCTTGGGTACGCACAGGTGCAACTTGCCGCGTTATTATTTATCATTTTCTAATTATCATTCAATATTCGGCGCACTCACTGGCGTGGTCTGAAAAGAAACTCGCCATGGCAACGGTCAGAGGCACCGTTTTTGTCTTACTAAAGATCTGATATGCATTGCTTGTCCGGATGACGTGAAGCCATGTGCTTGACCCGAAAAAGAATCTTTTACGGTCTGTTGAGGTCGCACAGGTCTTGTTGTCTTTCATTCAAAAATAAGGTTTTCTATGATTCACTTATGATTCATTCATATGAAACCGAATTTTTCCTTTTGATTTGGTTGTGTTCCGGTCAATCTCGTCATCTATGTCATGCATGATATGAGGATGAGTAACAGAATGGCGGCTTACGGACTGGTTTAGTAATCAACAGTGCATTGGGGTAAAGTGCTCTTCCTAAAGGGCTGTGTCAATTTGCAGGACATAATTATGCTGAGTCCTTTGTCATACGTAATAGCAAGCGAAAATTCGAACCAGAAAGAAGAAAGGAGATGGTGTATATCGAGCTAGAGTGAGTCTGTGTAGAGATGTTCGACGAAGCGTGAGCGGGTGATCCAGCAGCGTGGAAAGCATGGCAACCGTTTCCAAACAGTCACAGAGCAGAAATGTTCAAGCGCAGGCAGCTTCCTGAGTGGCCCTGTCTTTGTCTCGACTTTCCCACCCACGAATCAGCGTATTCATCACACCCTTACTCTTCTCATTGCTTGGTCACCGCATCATGGAAGTGAGTAGTGGCATCTCTCAAGTACAGCGCAATCTCGTTGGCTCTTGGTGGAAAAGAGTCACTCAAGCCTACCCTCGAGCTCAGAACTTCAAGGACATGAAAGTCCCAGTTGTCGGTAATACAAACACTTTCTGTTATGATTCAGCTATCATACGGACCATACTGAATTCGTTACCATTCAGACAAAGGTGTATTTGGCGTTCCCTTGACCGATTCTATTCAATACGCCCACGCCAGTATATCCTATATTGACGACCACACCGGCCAGCAGTGCTTTGGTGTGATCCCTACGATCATTGCCAAATGCGGATCCTATTTAAAGGACAACGGTGCGTATTATCGAAATTCTGTAGTCTAGCAGTCTAGCGTGTGCTGTATGTGCAACCCTATTGTAACTCTCCTGACACATTTGGTCTGGTCCATCTAGGTTTGGATTCCCGAGGCATCTTTCGACTCTGTGGCAATGCAAAACGGATCGGCATGCTTCAGACCACCTTCGACTCCCCGGACAGTGCCTATGGCGCTCACCTTGACTGGCGCGGATACACCGTTTATGATGCCGCTAACATCATGCGTCGATACCTTTGTCATCTTCCCGAGCCTGTTATCACTCTTTCGGCTCAGAAAGCTTTCTCGCAAGCCATTGGTAAAGCAAAAGCAAAGATGAAGCTTAACGTCCCTTTGACATATTACTAATCTGTACTAATGCGTTCACTATCACCCTTGCAGATGCCGTTTATGCAAATGACAACGAGCGGCTCGCTACTTTCCAAGCTATCATCGAGACTTTACCACTCGCAAACCAGCACCTTCTACTCTACATCCTTGACATGCTCGGCTTATTTTTGGAACATGCTCCTAAGACCATGATGGATATCAAGTGCCTCGCTGTAATATTCACACCGGTACGTATACCAAAAGAGAGATGCAAGAAAGGAGAAAAAAATACGAAAACAAAGTTTTGCTGACGAATCCCGTTTAGGGTCTGATGGGTTACTGCGAGAAGGCACACAAAGATCCCGAGCTATTCAAGAACGCCCACAACGTGATAGAGTTTCTGGTCGCAAATCAAGCTAGTTTCTCTATGCCGCGTACTGGAAGCGACAAAACGACAGGATCGTCATCAGGAGCGCTCGAATCTTCACCGAATGATCATCGTGAGTCCATATTTTTGAGGATAGAAAAGAAAGGGAGAGAGAGAGAAGCTGACAGAGCATAATTTAGCAACAGAAGAGGACCATTGTGTTCATGAACGGCACTCGCGTTATTCAGCATCTTCTTCCTATTTCGTAAATGGAAGACGGCGGGACTCGGCTGAAATGGTGTATCACTTTCAGCCGGGCAATGGAACACAAACACCTGCGTCAGGCCGCACAGGGTTACGTCGGTCCAAAACAACACCGAGCAAGCGATCACGCTACGGCGGTAGCGAACCGACCCAAATTGTCCATGTTAACAGAACGGCAAGCCACGGTAAGGAACCCCGCATTTGAACAAAGGAACAGTGTGATTGGATTGGTGTTGGGCTGAGCCAGACCGAAAGCCTCACGCGAGATACCATAGGTGGGCAGCTGCGCAAGTGAGCTGACAATCCAATCCTGGCACTCGTTACCCTGGCGCCCCCTCTTACCAGTGAAGCTCTTCGGCCATCATTAGATTCCGCATTTTACTATGTCACAAGTACCCTTTGATCAAGTCGCGATCCCGTTCATCCTCCTCTTGAACTTTACATCCATTTTACGCTTCACTTTCGAATCAGCCTCTCTTTCTTGTCCTACTCAGTTATAGCTCGCGACTTGAAACTCATATTCACTACCTGTTTTCTTTTTTTTTTATTACCTATTTTGTTGTAATTGCCACGTTCAGCTCTGTCTAGATGTAAATATATTCGGCCAAAAAAGAACCTTGTGAAAGGGAAATGCTGTAAAACATGTAGGGGACATTGCAGGATCAGCTGTATTCAAAAAACAAAACAACGTGAGTATCGGAGGGCTGGGAAAAGAGCGCGGCCAGGCGCCCAACCTTGTAACATGTGTCTCAGTCGTTGCGAAAAAGTTGGTCAGGGCCTTGAGTGGCGGGCTTACAAACGAAATCAGGGTGGGTTGAGGACCCTTCTGTAGGAGGGTAGGACGAATCGTTCGTTGAGAAGGACGGGGTGGCGCGCCAGATTTGGGCAAAATACCATGTTCCGTTTCTTCCCAATTCTCATGGTACTGCGAATCAACGTATACAGTCGCCGCCAAAAAAAAAGAAAGAAGAGGAACAACAGGTCCTGCTTTTTCCGGTGGTTGAATGAAGTTACCGCGGAATACGGTTATATTTTTTTTTGCTGTTTTACCCCATGGGCAGTGGAGCAAATCAGAAAACGCTAAAAAAACTACCTCTTGTTTAGCTGAGCTAAAACTCAATTCACCGGTTCTATTCTACTTACCAATGCATAATGACCAACACCACGATTTGGAGAAGAGGCTGTCAAATATACCTGACAAAAAATAGCCGGGCGCTTTCCACTCTTCTTTCAATTGAAAATATTCCCACCCAATGAGTCAGAAAAAGGTAAATTTTACCAGAAAGCAGGGCGGGTACCACTTGGAAAAGGTGTTGACTTCAAGTGGTACACACAGACCATTGGTCGGATCGAGAATGGAAAATTTGCATCCCCGCGGTGGTCTGTTCCTGGTTGGTTGGGAACCTGGAACGGGAAAAGTGAAATACTGCCAGATTAAGCTCGTTCGTGCGACCGTCTCCACTTTTTTGTCGCAGTATGAGTGATTCTTGGGTGTCACACAGCATCCAAAATCGTATTACACCTCAAAAACGCCCAAACCGCGCCGCGCAAAGGAACTAACCGGCGCCGAGTATATAAAGGCTCTGTATCCTCGTGCAAATTGTTGACTATTCACCTTATTCTTTTTTTATCTTTTCAGACCTCCTTCGCTATGTCTGATCAGCGCAAGATCTCCTGGCGAATCTACGTCGTCTCTCTCTTTGCCGCTATTGGCGGTTTCTGCTTCGGTTATGATACTGGTGTTATTTCTGTAAGTAAACAAAAGAAACATCAATACCCCATGTCAATGGTGTGGCGTTAATAAACATGAACTCACAACCATGCTATCAATTTAGGGTGTCCTTGCTATGGATCAGTTTGCGATCACCATGCGTGGTCACACTTCTTTGACTGCTCTCGAGAAAGGTACCATCACCGGTCTCCTTCTTGCCGGTTGTTTCGTTGGTGCTCTGTTTGCTGGTAAGACCGACCTCACAATCAAGTGGATTGAAGCACTCAACAGGATTCGTCTTTGTATAATGAAGGTCAACTCGCGGAGATTATCAGCCGTAAGCGTACTATCATCCTCGGCTGTCTCGTCTTCATCATCGGTGCTGCGCTCCAGACCGGTACTGTCAGCTATGCCATGATGGTTGTTGCTCGCGCCATTGCCGGTCTCGGTATCGGTGTCTTGTCTATGGTTGTTCCTCTCTACCAGTCTGAGTTGGCTCCCAAGCATATCCGTGGTCGTTTGATTTCGCTTCAGCAGCTCATGATTACCGTCGGTCTCATGGTCTCCTTCTGGGCCGGTGCTGGCTGTGAGCACTTTGATAATGACGCTCAGTTCCGTATCCCTCTCGGTATCCAAATCTTCCCTGGCATTGTCCTCATGATCGGTGCCTTCTTCTTGCCTTACTCTCCTCGCTGGCTCATGAACCAGGGCCGCGACGACGAAGCCCTCGAAGTCCTTGCGATGCTTCACGCCGACAACGACAAGAATGATCCTTATGTTCAGAGCGAATTCGAGGAGATGAAGGAACAGATTCACTTTGAGCGCAACCATGCTGCCAAGAGCTACGCTGAGCTGTTCAAGGGAACTATCCGTCGCCGCCTTATCCTCGGTATCCTTATCCAGGTGTTCCAGCAGTTCACCGGTATCAACTCCATTATGTACTACGCGCCCACAATTTTCCTGCAGGCTGGTATCAACGAGACCTCCGCGACTCTCATTGCGTCTGGCGTCAACGGCGTCCTCAACATGCTTGCAACAATCCCTGCCGTTCTGTTCCTTGACAAACTTGGCCGCCGTATGACACTGATGAGTGGCGCTATCTTCATGGGCACTGCTATGATCCTCTGCGGTGCTGTCATGGGCGGTACTGCCCGTATCTACTACGACCCCTCCCAAGACGCCAATGTGGTTGACATGTCCGGTAACATTCACGCCTCGTATTTCTGTATCGTTATGATCTACTTCTTCGTCGCTGGCTTCGCCTACTCCTGGGGTCCTGGTATGTTAACACACATGAAGTGGAGCTTATCATTTTTACTCATATCGTTCGTTAATGCTAGTCGGTTGGGTCTACCCCGCTGAGATCTTCCCTCTTCGCATCCGTGCCAAGGGCAACTCGTTCGCTACTGCTGCCAACTGGCTTATGAACTTTGTCATTTCCGAGATTGTCCCTGTCATGCTTGCCAGAATCACGTGGGGCACCTACATCTTCTTTGGCTGCTGCTGCATGGGTAAGTTATTTTTCATCAATGGGGAAATATTTTCCCTTTGCATTTTATTCACACGGGCATTGTTTGTACTCATATAATCTTATTTCTAGTCATGTCTGTGTGTGTCTATCTGTTCTTCCCTGAGACCAAGGGTCGCTCGCTTGAGGAGATGGATCGCGTCTTTGATGGTTCGGTCTTCGCTTTCAGAAACAAGTTCGTGCCTTCTGAGGAGCACCCCACCGAGAAGGTCGATGCTGAGACCAAAGACTATGCTTAAATCGATTTTGACATCTCACAACTCTCGGGCACATATTTACTTACTCACCTACATAACCCACATTCCATGTATTCTTTTCTACTATGTATGAGTAGCAGGACTTCTCTCTCACGCCTTTTCCCTTATACTTCTCCCTTTTTTTTACTTATACTGTAATTTTATCTATCAGCCTTCACACAAATACATTAACAAGGAAGCGCAAATTTTTTTAGTCAACGTACGTACTGCATATTCGTTTATCCTTTTGACTATTTCGGACGATGAAACTTTCAAACTGCAAAAATTTGTTACAGACCGAGTACACGGGAGAGGGTGAGGTATCTCAGCTGAAAAGCAGGGTTCATACGGGTGGTGCCTGTTTCAATGTTAGGTCAGCAAACATCTAAACCAGGTAATCGGGTGTTCGCGACCCACTACGATGATCGGGTTTGATGCGATAGAAAAAGTCGAAAAAGAAAAATTAAAAAAAAGCGTGTCGAATAAAAGCGGCGAGCGATAATGCAATTATTCCCAATGAGGAGAAACAGAGCGGCTAAGGATGGCCGATCTTCGAAATAAATACCAAGGGCATTTTGCGAATAAAAAGAAGGAAATAAAAAATAAAAAAATAAAAAAAAAAAGAGAAGAAAAAAGCTCTCAGAAACGCTTTCCTAGAATACGTACATTGTAAGAAGAACACACTGTCTTCCTAGACGTGTTTCAAATTCTTTTTTCTCTTCATTTATACTAATATATAAACCCTTGCGACCCATTACAGCGACAACACACCACAGTACTTTGGCGGTGTATTTCTTCCTCTTGTCACTTCACCGAGCGTGGGCATGTGATTATCGAGCACGCCCGATAATTATATACGAGGAATATGGGCAACTGTCTACCCGCTCACAGCCAGTCCAGTCAAAGCAGCGAGCTTGCTCGAAGCCGTTCTATCGATCGCCAAATTAAAGCCGATGAGAAACGTCTCAAGACGGAGGTCAAGATTCTCCTGCTGGGTATGTCCTATATACTGTAATGTCTTGTTCTTCTTTTATGCTAAAGTCTATGGGCGGCATCATAGGCGCAGGCGAATCAGGAAAGTCGACTGTCCTTAAGCAAATGCGCATGATCTACGCGCGTGAATTTTCCGATGAGGAACGTCGAGGATACCGTGCGATTGTGTTGACGAATGTGCTCTCTATTATGCAAATCCTGCTTGAGATTATGGATAACCTGGACATGCATTTTGAGGACCCAAGCCTCGAGGTAATTGGGCAATAAATCCAGTCGATTTTCGGCTTCTAACATTTTTTTTAATTCGATGTAGTCCTACGTGCGCATGTTTGAAAACGTGCCTATCAACAACGATGGCCCTTTCCCACAAGAATACCTGGAGCCATTAAAGCGCCTTTGGAGAGACCCTGCGATCCAGCGTGCCTGTCTCAAGGGCAACGCCTTTGCTTTACATGATAACTGCGACTAGTAAGTTTTGAAAGTTATGCTGGCGCACAATGGCTCTGACTCTGTGACAGTTTCTATGACGATCTTGACCGCATATGGGCCCCAGACTATGTCCCGACCGACCGTGATATCATCCATTGTCGAGCCAAGTCGACAGGTATCACAGAAACCGTCTTTCATCTCGGCCCGCTGACATACCGGATGTTTGACCTCGGTGGTCAGCGAAGCGAACGAAAAAAATGGTAGTAAATGCGACCAGCCGTATATTTACTCTTTTTTTTAACATTGGACTATAGGATCCACTGCTTTGACAAGGTGACTTCAATTCTCTTTATCGTAGCTATGAGTGGCTACGACCAATGTCTTATTGAAGACCGCGATTCGGTATGTTAACAGCAGAGCTTCGGCGTCAGATACTTACCTGCGAAATGATCGTAGAACCAAATGCAGGAAGCACTTATGCTCTTCAACAATGTGTGCAACTCGCCCTGGTTCACGAAAACATCCATCATTCTCTTTTTAAACAAAATTGATATCTTTCAAGAAAAGATCAAGACGTCGCCCATTGCAGATTATTTCCCAGACTACACTGGTACGTGATTGTTTTGCATTAGACAACGTACACGTTGCTAAACCGTTCGGCCATATACAGGACCCCCGGGTGATTTTGAGCAAGGCAAGAACTATTTCCGCAAACGATTCCAGCGCTTGAACCGCAATCTGGACAAGCGTGTATACATCCATTATACAGATGCCACAGATACGCATTTGTTACGGCACGTGATGAACTCGGTGTCTGAGATCATTTTGAACGAGAACCTGAGTACGCTCATGCTTTAGTTATATATACTTAGTATATGTATGTAGATAGATGTATATATCATTCCCCGTCCTCCTTCTGGCAGACACTGCAACACAACACCAGCCATTATCATTGTGACTATCCTGCAACCAGCATCACTTTACAGCTTAACATGAATCAACCGCTTAATATCACTTTCAATACAAGAACACATTGCATCCACTATAATTTCGGGCTTTCGTTTACACAATTTTTTTTTTATTCTTCGTCTGGCCATGTCGCGCATGCTACGACGCATGACACGGTACCAGCCTCCACGGCGGTGGTATACGTATAAGGTACCGATTGAGGAGTGGCAATCGAGGGTAGTGAATCAATCGACGCGGGCAAGCGATACTATCACAGCCTCCCCGGTGGATCTCCTGGCGCGTACGCTGAATGAGCCGACGCCAAGCAAAACGCTGCCTCCGACATATCACCACATTTTCTTTCCGCCGCGCACGTACGAGCACGAGCTGGCCGCGGATGGCTACGAGACCGATTTCGTCCCTCCTGCGCCGTATGTCAAGCGCTTATGGGGAGGGGCGGAAATGACCTACGACGTATCCAATCCACTCTGTATCGGCGACCGGATTCAGATGACGACCACCGTCGACCATGTTGAGCGCCGTGGTGAAGGAGAAGGAGGCTCCGTCGCGATCCGACTCAACAAGGACATTGAAAACCAACACGGCTGGTCCATGCGTGAGCAGCGCTTACTAGTGTATGTTCACGAAAATGAACCCAACCGCAAACCCCGCGCTCTACCTGGTACAACGACGCGCACGCATGCTAAGCTTTCCTTGGCTCATCGATCCTCTTCTTCTAGCACGACATACCCCCAAATTTACGCACCATGTGCGACCCACACCCGTTCTCTTATTCCGGTACTCCGCCTTGACATTTAATGCACACATGATTCATTATGACCATCTGTACGCCACAGAGGTTGAGAAGTATCCAGGTCAGTCGAAGCGAAATCAAGGAAAAGACTCAAGATGACGAACGCGTATTTCGGACACCAGGCTGCCTCGTCCATGGGCCACTCTCGGGCTCATTGCTGATGAGCCTTGTACGAAAGCATCTTCAATATCTAGAGCAGGGGAACATGGCGGTGTCGTCCTTTCAATACCGGTGTCTCATGCCACTCTATGTCAACCAAGCCTTCAACTGTTGCGGGCGCGAGATTAAGACGACTCAGGGCCGAGCTTTCGAAGTCTGGATCGTTAACGCAGAAGGTCATCTCGCAGTCAAGGGCACAGTTCAGCTCGTGCCCATCAAATGATCATATGTCTTTCCCTCTTTCCCTGGCAGCGCCGGCGCCGGCGCCTGGTGGAACACATTCTCGTCCTTATTTTTTCTTTGTTCATTACCCTGAACAAGTTAGCCTTCTATTATTTACCCAAAATGGCACATGTCATTCCATGCAGATGTGTGTCCTCCTTCTCATTATCAGATGCACCTAATAGATCATGCTCATAGCATGCAAAGTGATTCGAACCAAACGCAGCGATTCGCTGGTTGAGGATGGACGTGTAGGCAGATGGAACTTGACTAGAGCCCAATTCACTTGTTCGCCAGCATGATATGTTCGAAGGTTTTGCACAGTTACCGCGAAATAAGGTTGAGCATTAAGTGGCTGGATTTCATGGACTGTGAATGCCAAACTTGACTCCCGCCCACTTACTGTATGGTTATGACAAAAGCCTCAGCCTTTGAGACATGCACATGATACTTCTTGGCAGCAAGCTCTATGGATTGTGCCATAAATTGGGGCTTGTATCACAACTTAACATGTGGTATAGCATACTGTCCACATTTGCGATAACTATATATGAGCAAAGGTACTGCATGGAGAGATGAGCCCACGCCAGACCATAGCCAGTTAGTAGCTTTGGATCAATGGTACGACCAGACACATGACAAGGAGGAAAAAGAGAAAACAGAGTACTATAGTGGAATCGAGTTAAACCATATTTACAGAGAACGTAAGAAAAAGGTGATGTAACAAACAGTTTTGCTAATCAGTGTGGTATATCGGTAGAAAGTGAGTTCATCAAGTCCAGCATGGCATCTAGAGACATACGTTAGTACATGATGCCTGTCAACTGACTCACTTACCAATACTGGGCGATTGTAGCTGTGGCTGGCCAGGGGGTGAAGCTGTACTCTGATACACATTTGACGGGCTCATAGGGGCCGCTTGTTCTTGTTGTCCTGGCTCGGGACGCCGTGCAGAAAGAGGTTGAAGCTCAGGAATGGGCTCCATAAACTGCCTAAAGACATCGTCGTCTGTCCAGCTGCTATGTTCGGACGGATCCGAGCGCTCCGCCTCTTGCATTCGACCGCGCACTTCTGGCAAGCCTTTTTGGGTTCGCCATTGGTTCGTCTTGCTATAATCATAGTTGATAGCCAAGTACCTATTTGAACAGCATAAATCCTCGATGCACTTTCTACGATATTTTGAACCTACCAGTATTCACTGAAGAACTCGGCTGGCAATTCCCAATTTCCGGCCAAGGTTGGGTCGCCTCCGTGATAGGTCGCACCATTCAGCAGAATGTTGAAGCAGTGGTCATAGTCCATAATATCTCGGAATATGATCATACGGTCTCGCATATGGGCAGTGGGGATGAGGTCGATGCGTGGGTCGTGCGGTACAGCGAGCTGGAGCAGCGTCGGCTGCAAACGAACGCTAGGCAATTGACCAAATTGATTCAAGGTGGACTGGACACGAAGTTGCATACGAAGACGTTGGATGGCGGCTAAACTGGATGTGGATTCGCCCTTATTTTCCTCTGCCGTCTTTTTCTCTGCCATCTTGTCTGCGGCTGACAGCCATTGCTCGGCAGTATCGCCCGAGCACTCCACCTTGACCTCTGCTCCGCCTGCGTCCTCCATAGCACTATCGCCGTCGGTGTGTTGAGTAGAATGCTGCGGGGAGGCTGATCCGCGCGCAAGGCCATCATCGTTGATGTAGAGCGCAGGTACTTCATCGACTGTCTTGCTGTCGGAGAACACAGAGTTACCTCGCTCTGTTTGTCTAAGGGCGTCCTCCTCTTGCTTGTCGAAATGATGCTCCTCAGTCGCATAGTTATTGGCGCTCGTCACATGGGTGGATACGGATTTCTTTAATTCGGCGTTGTTCTTCATGTAGGCATTGACATAGGCTTCGATGGCATGCGGCGAGGTGAGGGCCATTTCACTCAGAGCGCTTTCTGACAGATAGGGTGCATGGTAGGGGATCTCGATATTGTGGTGGAGGCAGACAAACTGCAAGGTTAGGACGATGCCACGCAGGTACCAGTTCTCGGCCTTGCAGCCATCCAGATCTGATTTGAGCTGTTTCAACTCTTTGCTCATTGTTGTCCGTTGTTCGCGCATCGTATGAATCGTCGTCTCGAGATCACGCAAGTGGCGCTCCTTACGCTCGCGAAACGCGCGTTGGGCCGCACGATTCTGAGCCTTACGAAGCGCAGGTGAGGCTGGGTTCGGTTTTCGCCCGGGCTTTTTGCGGATCTTGACGGGCTGGTTGTCACTGTTAACGCCAGAAGAGGTAGGCATCGTTCGTTGCTGCTGCGGCTGCTGGTGCTGAGGCATGCTCATATGAGGTGGTACAAAGCCATATGGGATCGTAGGGTCCATGCTGGCCGGCATAAACAAAGACGATTGCTGTCCAGAAAGGCCTTGTGGAGGCAGCTCATTAAAGAATGCGGCGGGATCCGTTTGCTGTGGGTGGTGCTGTTGATTGAGGAAAGACGGCGACTGAGCCCATGGTTGTTGAGGGGGCTGCTGCTGTGGTTGTGAGTTGGGCTGCGATTGAGAGCGCTGTTGCTCAATGATAGAGTCTAGTTCGGATAAATATGATTCCATCGCGTAAAGGATCGTGGATGGATCGTAAAAACCGCGGAAGAAGTGCAGTCCTCGCAACTAGATTTTTAAGTCCCCCACGTGGATTTCAGGCGATAACAGGCCAAGTCCCGGCAAATAAATAAATAAAAATATGGTATATTTCCTCTAGGTTTATTCATGTATTAAGCCAAAACCACTGCTACAATAGCCAACGCCAACGTCGCGATGGCTCCCGTTGAAGTCACGGTCGTCATGCCAGCACCGGAAGAAGAGCTACTGGACGAGCTAGGAGAATGTGAACCAGAGGCGGAAGCCGACGCGGACAACAATCTCGACGCAGTAGCTAGTAAAAATCAAGAAATGTGAGTCAGAAAAAAAAAAGGAACGGAACTCGGCTTTTGGGGGAGGTTACACACCCGTAGATCCCGCGGTAGACGAAGCGGGCAGCTGAGCGGTAGATGGGGCGCTGGATGGGGCTTCGGAAGGCGCAGGCGCCGCGGTAGAAGTCGCCAGAAACTGATTGAGAGGCATCGGCCTAGTGCTTAATGGTGAGCAAGGTCCATGACTATATTTGGCGGTCCGGTTTCCCATACCATTGCTTGTTACATCCTGCGTAGCACTCTGTATCACCTTCACACTCGACAATGCAGGCATCGGTTGCCTTGACTATGTGTGATCTGAATGTCAGAATACGGGATCCCACATTGTCATTCGCTGGCCGCATGTCTTTGACTTACCGCACTCGGTTTGGCATGCATGGTCATCTTCTGCACATTGACACTCGCTGACGGCATGGGCAGCGGTGAACATCAGTGCAATAGCGAAAAGGAAAATAAGCGACTTCATCTTGAGATTTCTAGTGGAGGGCGATGAGCTTCCAAGTGCTTTGTCTGTGTCGGTTTATATATGTGTATGTATAAATTCTGGTCCTTCTTCCATTCCACAGCTGCATGGCTCGATCTTTCCCTTGCATCCATTCAGCGTGACAGTACCGTGGGTATCATCTGTCATAGGAGGAAGAGCCACACAGTGCTGAATGCGTTTATCGCTCATAATATGTTCCAAAGTGGATACATGAGTTATGTACGCTAAAATAAATGCGTCCAAAATACCATGGTGCCCCTCCCTCTCTCCTTTTTACCTCTGATTTTATTTCTCTGCCATATGTGTTCCAGCTGAGTCAAGTAGGAGACGTGACAAACATTGACGCTTCTAGAGCCGCCCACGTGCGGAGTGTCTTGTTTACAGATCGCCGTTTGAAAGACCATCTTATAGTATGTAACACACGCCCCAATGTGAGCACACGCCAGACAATGAAGACCACGTGAAACCCGGGAGTAGGACCTTCATACTCCCATGCTTTGCGCCTCGACTCACACGCCATACACGGACACGATCAAGGGCGCGCCATGAACGGACATGCACGTTTCTACCGTGACAAAAAGTGCGGCATGTGTGTGCACAAAAGGCAAATCAGGTAAAGAACTCTCGGGTGAATGTCTGCATCGTTTCCCTTAATTACTCGAATTTTCCCCGCCGTTTGACTCTCACTTGGGTGATATTCGCAGACATGGTACACAGCTGCACACGGACCTGGTCTTTCTCTCTCTCTCTTTTACTCGTATTTTAATTCTTATATCTCAGTTTCTTTGGACGTCCAAGATATCTCATACAGCCCCAAAAATTACGACCGACCAGTAGCGTTTCCTTTTTCCCCGCAGTTATCGAGCACAAGCTATTTTTGCTTATTTTCGCTTTATCCCTTTTCCCACTCCCCTCCAATTTTTTTCCCTACTCTCCATTTCTCTTGTTTCCTTCCCCTCCTTTGGCTGGTATGACAGAAATCTCCTTTGAGCATTTTGACCCAGAGCTCGAGCTCGGGAATCTCGATGAAAACGGGCGACCGATACGGCCACGAAAGAAGCCGGGCCGCAAACCAAATCCGCCCTCACCCGCACAGCGCAAGGCCCAAAACCGGGCTGCGCAACGTGCCTTTCGTGAGCGAAAACGACGGGAAATGCGGGAAGCCGAAGCAACTGTTAAACGATGTTTGTACGCACGCGACGAAGCGTTACGCGAGGCCAACAGCCTGCGGCGCAAAGTGGACGAGTTGCAGTACGAGAACAACTATCTTAAGGGGTATGTCCTGACTCTGAAGCTCGCCTGCAACGCCAACCGTGTGGATGTGCCGAACTTCTGGGACACAGGTGCGAAAGACCATCTTGGTGCCGAGAAATTCTTGTTCTCGAAGTCCAAAAACATCCCCCAGACCCTCGAGTTCTTTCTCGACAAGAACTTGCACATTGTCAGTCTCGAGGAAGAGAACATTCCGGCCGACCTTGCGCCTGACACTCCGTCATCTACCGCAGACACTGCGTCGCCATCGTTACCCTCTGCTGTGCAGAGCTCGCTTAGCAATCTGTCACTCTCTTCTACTGCAACGATAGCGGCCGCCCACGCAGCCTCCATGAGCAGTGGAGCTCCGGCTATGCCCGGTGGGCTGCCCGACTTTGACATGAGCGAAGACGTGCCTCCACCGCTGCCGCCGCTCGATTTAACCCAGACCGTGTCAGTGCTTGCCCCACAGCTGCAAGCACTAAGCTCGACGACGCAGCAGATTGACCCGGCGTTCGTGCAGCACCTGTTCCATACAGACGTGGTCTCGGGCTTCCTAGACCAGGTCACTCGCCCCAACTTTACTATCGACCAGACTCCGCCTGAGCTTTCGGCCCTTATCCCTCCCGAATGGCGTTCATCTCTACAGCACTTTAGCACCCTTCGGGCCGACGCGAACCAGCAAAACAAACAGTCAATGGATGTGGACGGTGACGAAGACGACGACAACAGCTATGTCAAGTCTGAATCTTATGCCAAAGACAGCTCGCTGTGGCACAATCCGCTGACTGCCCCTCACCAGGAGGGCCAATCTCTCCCCTTGTGGACCCACAACCCAGACGGCTCCAAAACTTTCCCACCCATGACCCCGCTGCAATATGTCGACCAGATGCGCCTTCTCAGCAGAGACGAGCAGGAAAAGGACGTCCACGGTTACTTCACACCCACCGAGCTCCAACGCCGCATCCCGCACGATATCCGCATCGATGTGATCCCTGGCGAGGTCATGCGTGATCAATTGATCCTCTTCCAAGACTTTTACGACGCCAACGAGCTATTCAAATTTTTGATGAATTCAGCTATGTTCTTGGGCGGATCACCTGGCAACCAGGATTGCTGGTTTGTCCCACCCAGCTTTTTGCGCAAGTACTGGTTCTTGTGCCCCAATCACAAGCCCACCGATCGCATGGACAACAATGTCGAAATCGTCGTCTATCTCGGTCAGCGGCTCCAGTCCATGATGCTCGAGCGCAAAAAAATGTATATTGAGCGCGAGAAATACATCGACTATTTTCCGCCTCCCACCCTCTTCCCTTCCGTCACCACCGACTCGCGCAAATCCAGTCTTGAACCCGGCGAGGAATACAGTGATGAAGAGGAGATCGATACTTTCAAGAAGATTACAGACGAAGTCCCTATAGGTAAGGCAGGCGTTACAATATTATGCCGGGGTTCCTCTAGGTGAATGTCGCACAACTCACCTACTTGAGTTTAGATATTGTCATGGACGTCATGGAGGCTATGCCACGCCTGACTTCCCCTAACCGATATCCTTTTGCAACCTGATGACTGGATCTTTTTTGCGTGTTTCCCAAGCATACCCTCCTGCCGTGTGTTTCTATTTCATACACACGTACACACAGACACACACACATACATTTTTTCCCTTCTCACACACTATTATACATGGCACGTGTGCACGCATAGCGCGCGTCTCATTCAGACACACCGACTGACGACTGATATTTTGAGAGCAGTTATTCAAGCAGTTTTGGTAAGAGCTACTCTTGGACATATCAGCACCACTCGCATGTTTCTTTTTTTCTGTACATATCTCTTTTATCCTTCTCTCTCTCCTCCCCCATTCCTTTTATAGTCTTTTTGTTTGAACAAGTTAAACCAAATGCGGTTGTAGTGGTAGCAAACGACGCATGATGTATCCGAACGGGAGGAGTATGGAAAACGCATGGGTGGCTTAGTGCGTAAAGATTTTAATGTTCAGAAGATGGTGCCTCTGAAGCTCCCTCTCTCTGCTCATTTACTGGTATGTCGCTCACATGGAATTGGTTTGAGCACCTTTAACGGTTGTTTCCGTGTTTTTCTAGAGATATATTCAGCCATGTCCTTCGCCGTAAGTAGAGAAAAGTGGAATGCCACGGTGCATCGTTGAGCAATGGATGAATCTAAACGCGTCTCTCTCTCTCTCTTATGTATGACAGGCTAAGAACGCCACCAAGCCCGGTCTCGAGGAGGAGGTCCAGCCCAAGATCCACCGTATCCGTATCACTCTGACCTCGCGCAACGTCAAGAACCTCGAGAAGGTTTCGAGCGACCTCGTCCAGCGCGCCAAGGACAAGCAGCTGAAGGTCAAGGGTCCCGTCCGCCTGCCCACCAAGGTCCTCCGCATCACCACCCGCAAGTCGCCCTGCGGTAACGGTTCCGAGACCTTCGACAAGTTCGAGATGAAGATCCACAAGCGTCTCATTGACCTCCACTCGCCCTCCGAGATCGTCAAGCAGATCACCTCCATCTCCATCGAGCCTGGTGTCGAGGTTGAGGTCACCATTGCCTAAATAAAGAAATAGAACGTCTTTCTATCCTTTCATCCTTTCTTGCATCACTGCCCTGTTATTAACTTATCTCGGGGTCTGTCTTGAATCCTCTTAGCGCATCTTGACTCGTCTAGAATGTCAGCTTTATTGCCAAGTTGCGTGATGTCGTCCGTGCCATGCCAAAGGGCCCATGCCACTTGTCTGATTGCGTGTTACGATAAGAGAACAGAAAACGCGGATATCGGTGCGACACACAGAGCTGTGTGTAGTGAGGATAAACCTTGTCTACTAAGCATTTTCTACCCGATACGAAAAATAAGCAAACATTAATCGTCCTTCAGGAGTGTTCACCATCTTTGGAAAAATGGGGGGAGGGGGATAACTGCTGGGGCGTGTTATCGCATCTGGCAAGTTCTAGATGATCACTCAAGTAACTTCTCTTAACTTAGAGTTACACTTTCGGTTCGATGCGATGCTCCTTCAGTCATCAGCCTGACAGATCGCCTCGCGTGGTTCTCCTTTCACTCCTCTGAATCAGTCCCAAGTTTCTTTTCTCTCTCTGTTACCCCTACATGGATGCAGATACACACACATATGCGTCCACATGTTTTTTGTGCGTATTTTCTTTACCGAGCGAGTATTTTTTTTCTTTCTGATTTTTATGAGTTTCAGTATGGCGCAACATCGGTCGAGCATTTGCACATAAGGCGTCCGCAATCACTTTTTTAATATCATCAAATATTCATATGAACTTAGAGAAAAGTGAGTAGTCTTTTTTACATGCTTTTGGCCAAATAAAGATCAAAGGCTGGAACTGTGAGTGATGGTCATATAAAGTATTACGTATGTGTGTAAGGGTATCTGGAGGAGCAGGCTCGGGATCAGGGGGTTACTGTTATAATTTTTGTTACATGATAGGAAGATTAAAATGGTGGAGAGGTAATCATGCTAGAGACGCCGTTATCAGAGAAAGCGAAAGAATGCTCGAGATAGGGCGTTTCGGTTTGATGATCATAGTTGCCAAATCTAGAAAGAGGAGGGAAGATCGCTTGTGTGGATGAAGAAAATTGTTTCTGCTGTTGGAAGGTCATCATAGGTGCAAAGGACGGTGATGACAGTTCGCTCCGGTCGTCATTTGTTGAGAGGCTCTTGGGACTGCGACTATTATCTTGCCATGGTATATCGTCTTCTCCAGTTGCTTCATCAGTGGTGGGTGTTGTGGAAGACGAGGAAGATGACGAGGAGGGACTGGTGCACCAATCTATCAATTGACGCACATCTACCTTGCGTCTTGCAGCCTTGACAAATAATTCGGGTGGGCGTACGCGGTTATGTCGTAGGTAGTAGCTTTTGCACGTCTCGCACCAGTGTCCGGCACCGCACAAATTGCGATACCATTGATGCGTCTTGTTCACGTTGCAATTAGCGCACACCTTGATGTTGTTGCTACTAGCTACATCGCATTTGTTGCTATGGCTGGAAGACAACGACCGGATGTCTGCAGGAGAACCAGGAGATGTCGTTGAAGCTGGGGGCGTAACACGACGGCCGAAACGATTGGCAACAATTAGGCGGAGAGGGCGTGGCTCATGATGCTTAAGCTCGTATCTGTAGCAGGCGACACAAAGCTTGCGACGCGAGGCGGGTTTAGTGCTGCAATTAAGGCAGTTCGGTTTGATTTTAGCAGGGCGTGGCGCATGTAAGAGGGCCACAAGCTTGGCGTACATGGGAGGCTGCTGCCTTCTACTGCTGCTGGCGCTGGAGCCGTTACTATATTGGTGATGTGGATGCGGCAAGGCATGATAATCAAAGCCGGCTTCGTCAAAGAGATAGTTGGAAAGTTGAACGGCCGTGGATAGCTTATCATGGTCGAACTCGTGCAGATTGAAACGGAAGAGCGTATTGATAACGTTATTCAGGCGGAAGATATGGTCTTCTTTGGCTAGCGCGGCGTTTTCCAGAAATCGTACGTCAGTACGACCAGGCGTCGCGTCATGCTCCGTGTACCGAAAGAGGTGAAGCAGCCATGTAGGAAAACAGATAAATTTGGGTGAGACGAGCTGGCTTTTGGTCTTGTTGGCAGGACGGAAAAACACGGCCATGAGTCGCATCGTGTCGCGCAACTCCACGGACTGGATAGGGCGCGACAATTTGCCCATACCAATGTGACAACGGAACGAGCCATTCATATGCCGACCAATCACTTTGACGTGAACTGGCGTTCTTAGACGAGTGCCCGCATGTTCGGATTCTAATGTCACGTCCGTGAGTCGGCATTGTTGATGGCCGCCCGACGCAAGATGATATCCTCCGTCCGTCAGCACCTGGCTCCATCGTACCATCAGCTCACTCTCGTGTACTAAGTCTCGTGTACTCCCGGAATCCGGATCGTGGTCATCATGTGTGTGATACTCGTGTTGATTTTGATTTAATAAATCAGAGATATTCATCTTTCGCTGTCTGCGTTTAGGACGTAGAAGGAAAAAGATGCTGAGATAGTAGCCACTACTTTATATAGCATTTCCAGACCGGTCCACTTTTATCCTCGTTCGTAGTCCGTGGGTAGATAGGGCACAAGTCTCAGGGGGCGTAGAGATCGGGTCATCCAGCTGCTACCCGTGCTCTCCTATCCTCCCCAAAAGTAAAAGTCTGCAAACAGTGGGCGTACTTCCTACCTCGGTCTTTAAAATTAGCAATGAGAAAGCCGATATGCATAGAGTACGTACATATGCGGCGATCAGACATAGCGAACGTTGTTGTAAACTGAACCCCCTGGGAGTATTTTCGATTATCATCTAGTGAGAGTCTTGTTCTGATTACATCGGAAATATCCATTGTTAAATGAAGAAAAGTAATTTAGATCGAAAATATCCTTTTGCGTGGACCTGATCCGCTTTTTTCTGCATGGTACTTGGCGTCTTTGACGTGATAGCCATATTGCTTTTTTGTTTTGTTTGTCAACTTATTTTCGGTTCGCGCATGGGCGCTCCACAGCGAGAGTGAAAATTAGCTCATAGAATGAATGCACGGGTCCATGTACTTGGGCAGCTCTCGAACAAGCCCCTGACATCTAGCGAGTATAGGTCAAAAGAGATGAGACTTTATCACGTCTGACAAATAGGATCTACAACTTCATTATTGCATGCCATTCGCTCGGTATGGCTCATTATTTGGCATTTGTGCTCTCTCATGTTTCCTATGTTCGTTGTTTGTGTTTGAACTCCGTGTTCCTTTCCTCTATAGTATCCCTCAGCCTCCTTTTTTTGTACGCTGAGAGTTCACGTCTCTCCTCATGGTAGAGAGATATGGCAAAAAATCTTTGACATTGTTTTAAATTTACGGATTTGTTCGCGTGAAAAGGCAGAACGAAAATTGTACTGGATCGGTGACATTGGGGACATGCGCAGCGATATTTCGTGACAACGGTATTAACCGTGCTTCGTGAGTCGAAAACTTCGCTATGGCATGCAGGGAAAAAAGCTTCTCAGATCAATATGCCCTGTATACCACAAGTTGCTGAGACGACAGTTGTTGGCATCGGAAGCAGCAGAAACAGCAGCAGTAGCAGCAGTAGCAGCAGCAGCAGCACAATATAAGTGGGGAAACCGCCCTTCTCCTCGTTGTAGAGACACAGGGGTCAGCTATACCTCTAGAGAAACGCTAATTCAGTGGAAAATGTGGCAGCAACTGATTAGCCGTAAACAAAAGGTAGGGCGCAGGCTTAACCTTATGGCAGTGACGAGAAAAATTACTATTCTCCCAACTCTTGTCTGCACAAAACCAAAATGGTCTTAAAACCGAGAAAGACCACAAATCGCTCACGGCGATCTGTCGGCTGTAATAATCTGCCATCATAATAAACACCCTTTGTTAGGAGAATCCTCGTATCATCAAAAAAGGGAGCCGAGTCGGGGAGGAGTTCCGGAGGGGGTGGGGGACACACAGACATACAAAGATGAAGAGACACAGGGACAGAAAGACAGACGGACAGACAAAGAGATTGAGAGACAGAGACAGAGACAGAGACAGAGCCAAGACAGAGAGACAGAGAAAAGCAACTGGACGAGATTCATCTTTGTGCTGACGATGGTGATCAGAGAGTATCTATGCAGAATATGGCTATGTTTTAGCTTCATGGGACATGAATACCGATTTAGTATGTGATACTGGATCAGGGAAACCACGATGGATGGAGTGCATCGATTCGCCTGCAGCCGAGTCCAATGGGTTCCACCTTCTCCTTGCATATTCTTGCATTTTAAATCCGTATATGGCTACCGTGGATACATGTGAATGTCAGATGGCGAAACAAACAGTGTCTTCTAGAAGTTCGTAGTAGAGAGCTAATTTCATCTTATTTAAAATTCAATCAGCACAATCATCAGATATGTGATTGTAATGAGGAACGCCATATCAGTAGCTAACGAAACGTACGAAAGACATTTCTTGGCAAATAGTGCCTACCCATAACTTCGACATGCAGTTGCTCGGTTGAGGGCTTTACAATACGAAGACAACACTGGTTGTGTAGTAGTTTAAGATTACAGTACATAAAACTGCATGAAACTGGGAGCACCCATACATTTCAAAAGGAGTAGACTTCATATCTGCAGTATGCGCAGCAAGTCTTGCTCAAAATTGAGTTTATTTTGCAAGAATGCCCCCGGGTACTACTTGTTGGGTACCTGGTTTGAAAGGAACAAAAGCAGAACTCTTAAGTAACAAGCTACTAGGCAAGATACGGTGATCCACATCGTTTCCCGCGCGTTACACAAAGGTTACTTTCTGGGTCTATTCTGTCAAATTTCGATAGGGTGGACATCCGATATTCATTTCAATGCGCTAAGGGAGGTATACACGTTTTAAATCTTTGTAAATGTGTGTGTGTGTCTAATCGCCCTCATTACCTACCTCCTGCGAGACCTTTGTGCCTCGTGTGGGGCAATTGGTCGAGACAATCCGAGACAATCCTCTGATGCATAGTTTATAGTAAACAAGTGTGTGACAGTTGTTGATACAATAAACACAACTTTGGGCAAATGAATATGGCTCTGATATACATCATGTTGCTTTCACGGGTAGTACTGTTAAGTTCTCATTGCTTCGGCTTTAAGGGTAGCTCATTTATTTGAACGCGTGCTGGAAGATCTGCAGACTAGGATCTATGATGCAACACTTCTCCACCGATAACAATTATGAGAAAAATATATTACATCATGACCTGCAGCCTCTGCTTTAATGTGGAATGGAGTCAAAGACGATCGACGTATGTATATGGGCGGTCTTCATGCCTGTCGTCGGTGTCTGATAGAATATATTTTGTGGAGTAAGCAGGAATTCGGATAGAATGAAAAAGCTGTACACTGGCAGGAGGCTTAGCGTGAATCAACGTGAACCTCCTTGGCCCACCTTAAAGTATAAGGCACGCTATGTGCGATTTTTTTTTTTTTTTTGGCATTGCGCCTCCCGTAGGTACATACTGCCCTCATTCAACCCCTTTTGCTTTCAAACAAGGTTTTGAGAGTTCGAAAAAAGGGGGAAATGACCCACGGTCGCAGAATCTTTGGAAACAAAAGGAAAAAGCAGACGACCAGCGGGTGGGGGCAGATTCAATAAATAATAAGAGAATAAAGTATCGCAACCGATGATCGTAATCATTAACACAGCGCCGCAGGGGTAACTAGCCAAAAAGCTTGTACTTGCCCTCCTGCGTCCAGTATCAGCTTAGATACCCCGATGGCCATATTGCTCCTCAATCTACTGATATAACAAGCCAACTTTTCCTTTATATAGTCGGTCGTCCTGCACGCTTGCTCTTGTTACGTCATTCCTCGGAAGGAGTGGCAAACCAATCATACAGTGCATCATATTGGCTTTCTATGCAGGAGCCAACGACAACGTACGCGCAGTCATCGATAGATTAACACAGAAGCAACTGGAGCTTTCCAGATAGGTAGGTTTCGTTTCCATGGCATTGATCTCCACTGCTCTTGACTATAATATACCTCCCGGCTTCTTTCTTCCGTAGAGAATGAACCATGAGAGCTCCCATGGGAAAAGCAAAGAAAAAAGAGAGGAATAACCCCAAGGTAAATGAACAATTTGAATTGACCCATCGCTAATTTAGTATTTGTAGACAAAGCTATGCTGTTTGACTTTCTGAGACATTCTGCACGCTGCTATCGGCGCCCTCGCAACGAAGAGAATACTGCGATTGCGCGTCATTCTCACGGCGATAAATATGTTTTTGGGATCGTGCACCCCTCTCACGCCTCGACGGATTGGAATAAAGATCCATGTCGTACGACCGTTTCTATTTTTTACGGTTCTCGCTCTTGTAAAATTTTGAATGTACTCTGATGCCTGCAGTTGTCTTTCGAGTCTGGGATGCATCGCTGGTCCCATGGAAAATTTCCTTCCCGGAAAATGGTATGCAAATGGTATGCGTCGGACAGTCCGAAAAAATTGTGTGTGCCGATGGCCCTTTAAATTTCATACAAATGAGTATACAGTACATTCCCGGGGCCAGTACTATCATAGCCTGCAGGGAACAAACAGCAGTATATAGCCATCGCAAATCTGAGATCCAGACCTTCAAAATGTCCTGTTACAGTGTGAACGTTAGAAACATGCGTTTAAATCAGAGCTGCAGCAGTATTACGAGCAGTGGTAAGACGAGCCAAATGGGCGCGCGGGCGTCACATAATTTTATGATCGCGTTCAGAAGTCTGAAGTAGCATCTGAGACATGCATCAATTGCCGACAGGCTTTACCAGAAAAATCTAACCTGGCGACAAGCTCGGGCGCCAATCAATTTGTGCACCTCCAGACAGCTGCTAAGGATGAGGACCCGAGCAGCGCGACTTAATTAATATAGAAATGATAGAAACGTCAGAGAGATGCAGGTTACTCTGCTCAATGCTTTTCATCATTGCCAAAATTGTAGAATCGCTAAAAATACACGGGACGAGAGCGACGACGATGCCATTACCAAAAGCGAGCGCGAGACAGAAAAAGGGTGGTCAACAAATTGGATGAAATGTCGATGGGGATCATTTGACTCCCGTATTACCGTCAACCGTCACTCCGATGTTTTTCTAGACCGAAAATCGGGAAGAGATCCGCCGAAGCTTTTACGGGCTATTTTTGTTGGAAGGCGAGAGACGCGTGGCACCGCTTTGAAGGAAGAGAACGATAGGTTAGGCCAACCATGTGTTTATATAGAGAGCTCGAGGCAACGATCTACAGACTATAGGGCGAAGCAGAGCACAACGAAGCAAATATATGAGCTGTCGCGTCTGATCTTTCCATCATGTCATTAGTGCGAGCGACCCTCTCACAGCATGTCAATAAAAGGAAAAGCGCAGGAACTCCCGTCAGCTTACAATGATGCAGACCTCAATATGCCGTACATGATGCTAACGCGCGCTGAGTGGGAATTGTTCACCATCGAAGATCAGAAAAAAAGTGGCATGCTCACCTTCTGCCGAATATAGACAAGCTCCCTAAGTTGCCAAACACTGGTTATAAAAGCGGTTGACCGCATCAGATAGCAATTACTCGTTTCTTTTCACTTTCTTAGCACAATGAAGTTCTCCATTGCCCTTTTGGCCACTCTCGCTCTTGGTGCTTCGTCTGTCGTCGCCAGTGCTCCCTGCTCTTGTGACCCTAACGACACCGACTGCATCTCTGCTTGTGGTAAGTCTATAGAGACAAAACATGCATAGATAATGACGGCGTCATGCCTGACATACATTCGAAATCGAACAAATATACTCATCATATTCTTGTAGTCACTGGCACCAACAGCTGTGTAAACAAGTGCGGTAGCGACACTAGCTGCTACCAGGAGTGCGTCAAGGGCTGGCCTGGTGTTTCGGGCGACGAGAGCGGCTCTTCTGGTGCTTCTGAGACCGGTTCCTCGTCTGGTGCAGGTGCCAGCGGTGCTGCTGGTTCCTCCTCTGGCTCCGAGTCGGCTGGCTCTTCTGCTGCTGCTGGTGGCGAGAGCGGCGCTGCCACGGCCTCTCCCACAGCCGCTGAATCCGGCGCTGCCGGTGCCTCTGGCGCCGCTTCTGGTGCCGCCGAGTCTGGTGCCGCTGCTTCTGGTGCCGCCTCTGGTGCTGCCTCTGGCGCTGCTTCCGGCGCTGCTTCTTCTGACGCTGCTGGCGCCTCTGGCGTGTCGTCTGCTGCGGCTGCTTCTTCAGGTGCCGCTTCCTCGGACGCTGCTGCCTCTTCTGGTGCTGCCTCGTCCGGTGCCGCTTCTTCGGATGCGTCTGCCAGCTCCTCGGATGCCGCCTCTTCCGACTCGGCCGAGAGCGCTGCCAACGTCGCCAAGCCTGCCATGGCTGGTCTGGTATCGGCTGCGCTTGCCATTGCCGCCCTCCACTAATTTAACGTGTCCTTTTCTTACCTCTTAGTTTGTCTGTATCACTACTTGTACTCGATATTATAGTAGTTTATTCCCATCATATTTTGATTTCTATGCACTAGTAAAATCTACACACAATTTAAAGCAGTACCTGGATGCTGCAACTTGGTTTATCTATTTTAGTGCTACACGTTACAAGACGAGGGTTGTCATGGCAGCAAACTTTATTGGGGAACTGCGATGACCGGATTCGCGCGTATGTACTGTGTACATGCAGTAAATCGTCATGGGTGCAGCCGTGTCACATCACTAACAATTAGAAGCAGAATTGGAAGCAGGGATTCAGGCTCAGTTTGCACAGTGGTGGGCTTTCCATAATACGGCTTTACATGCGATACAGTACAGTCAGTGGACAAAAAAAAGGGAACACTTTTGAAATTCCGTGTGCAGGACCAGAAACCTGCTCAATAGAAAAGA